>PVJD01000050.1:600000-818498 GCA_004026545.1 Mormoops blainvillei
TACTTTCTAAAGTATTTATCTTTCTTTCCAATGGGCCTTGTATTATTTTTATAATTAGAAATCTAATAACAATTTTAAAATGTGCTCGGGGGATAGAATAGCTATGTCTCCAAAATATTTGCAATTGGTCTTTGTCACCGATGTGCCAAGCTGTCAGTCATCGTGTTGGGTGAACGTAGTCTGTTTCTTCAACCAGACTGTGAGCTCCAAGAGGGCAGGCAACTGGGTCTAATAACAGTACTGGCAACAGAAATCCTGACACTACCTCCGCCATTTGCTGAGTGCTAAACATGCTACATACATTGTCTAGTTAATTTCATTTACTTGTAAGTCCTTGGATTGCCCTGTAATGCTCTGGGTAGGAATAAGGGCTCAATAAATACATCTGACTGAAGAGTGTGGTTGGCAGTGTTTTGGGGATATATACAACCGGGGCTCCCCTGTTCAACTGTGAACACTTCTATGGGAGCGGGACTTTAAAATCTCTCTCCTTGCTAAAGGAGATGGTAGATAGCAATGTAGAGACAAGCTGGACCCCCAATCCAGGCTGGCATCCTGAAGGCGTGAGTTCCCGAACACATTAGGTCATGTTTCCCGGGGTGGGTCCTGCACAGTGCTCTGTGAAAGCGAGTCTCATGATTTGGAAAACGCTCCTTACTACTGACCCCCTCAGAGATTCCCATACCTGTGAGCACATTAAAAGTCCTAGAAAGTCCTACAGCGAAGACGCAGGTTTGTTCAGCCCGCAAACTTCCCCAGATCAGTTGATTACAGGGCCTGTCATTTCATGAGTGCCTCTGGATGCGTGTCATGTAATAAGCTTTGGAAAATGTTGCCCCAGAGTGTTCTCAATCAGCTGCCACCAAGAAATGTCTCCTTTTGCCTGGAGGCAGGTCAAGGCATCACCCCAGGTTTGAAATGGTCAGTACTGGGTGCTACAATTTTCCTCTAATCTGGTCACACCCCAAAAATGGCAAGGACTTTGCAGTGCGGATGGAAGCAAGGCATCCTACCTCCCCACCACTGAGCATCTCCACCACCGACAGGGCCCACCACGCTGAGGCTGGGTGCTTTCTGGAACCAAGGATGTGATCACGTGGACAGCAGCACGCAAGGAAAGTGAGATCTGGGGTCAGACAGACCTGGCTTTCAACATCAGTTCTCCCACAGACTCCCTGTGTGGCCTCGGGGTCAGTCCCTGCGCCTCACTGAGCCTGGGTCCACATTTACGAATGGGGATAAGAATGCCTCCCTTGAAGAACTGTGAAGAGCAGACATCCTACACAGGGGATGCCTGAGAAAGGAGAGCTGCTGTTGGTTGTCCCCCAAGTCAGTCACTTCCACCACTGCTCCTCTGTGCCACTGCAGGGACCTCTCTTCACTTCCCTGAGTTTCCATTCTGTCAGCACTGGGAGTGTGCTCTGAATTGGAAAACCCCGGAAACAAATGCCATCTTATAACTTTCTCATTGTTAAACTAAAGGCAACACAACGTCATCAGTCTCTGCGGAGAATCTTGTGCTTTTGAAAATAGGTAAGAAAAACATTAAAGACTGGGACAGTTTGTGGCAGAAACAGATACAAGCACAACCTCTGGAGTCGCCCAGCCCTGGGCTGGAGCCTCGGCTCCAAGGTGTCCTGGCTGGGCAACTCGGGTAAGCTACTCAACCTCTCTGTGCCTCTGATCCCTCACCTGTAAAATGGAGAGGACGTGGAGCACCAAACCTCCTAGGGGTCACGGTGGAATCGGTGCAACAGGCCGGCAGAGGACCTGGCTCTGGGTCGGAGCCCCATGTCACTATTACTATGACTGCTATTCGTTATTAAGCACCACATTCCCCTTCCTTTTGCTAGTAACTCTTCCTTCTCCCGTCCTTTCCCCCTGGTCACCTCCCCTGCACTCTTTTTTCTTTTCCATCAATACGACACCAAAAAGCCGTGTATGCTAGTCAAGCGTTTTCAAGGAGTGGGGCCAAGGTCAGGGGCTGGGGCTCAGAGTGGCTTCCCAGCGCCTGCTCCCCACCCCCACCCCATGCACACCCTGGCGGTGCTGAGATGCATGTTCCCAGGCAGCGCCCGGGCTCTCCAGGGGCGGGGCTGGCGCGGGGGCGGGGCACAAGGGCGGGGGAGAAGGCATCACCTATGGAGAGGGTCACCACCAGTCACTGTGTGTTGGGTCCCCTGCAGGCTAGACGCTGTGTCCCCAGGGCAGCTGCGCTGCTCTGGGCCCCTGCGACCTGCTGCTGCTCTCCCTGCCTCGTGCATGCCAATTAGGCCCTAATTTGATTTCTGTTCTATCTGTGCGAACCCCATTAAAACTCAATTCTGCTTATTACCAACAGCCTTCCTGCCACGCAACGACTCTCCCTCCCAAGGCCTCTCTGGTGCGGTGAGGAGCGCGGCTCCGCGCACGGGACCTGCGGACATCCCTCCCCGACGCGCAGTGTCCTTGCGGACCCTGCCAGGGTTTGCCCGGCCCAGGCGAGGGTCCCAGGCTGGGGCTCAGGATCAGCTTCCCGCCCAGTCACGGAATCGCGGAGTCACTGGGCGTTTCTTAGGAAACAGTGGGATCGTGGAAAGCCGGAGTCTGGTGGTGCTGGGACGCAGAGGCCATTAAATTCCTCCTCCCAAATCCCGCAAGAATTCCCTGGATAACCAACGATCCCCAGTCCCCAGTTGTTCGCAGCACTGGGACCTCCCTACCTCCTCCCTCCGGGAAGCTTAGCTGGGTTCAGGTTCCCGCCCCTCAGCAGTGTGACCTTAAACAAAGCTCTTGACCTCTCTGATCCTCAGTATCTCAGCTGTAAAACAGGGGCGATCATGCTGCCTCCTAGGACTGTCGCGAGGGGAAGAGGGCGCGGTACAGAGGGAGTGCTCGGTGAGGGTGGTGGTGCCAGCATTGCTGAGCCCTGCCGGGGCCCTGCAGCTGAGGCGACAGGACCAAACTGAAGGAAGGGCTAGCCGAGAATCTCAGCAATCAGGATATGTAATGTTTTAATGCAACATTTCTAAGAACTGAAACGTAATGCCAAAAAAAAAAAAGAAAAGAAAAAGAAAAAGAAAAATCATCGATGAACAAATTATGAAAAATTTAAATAAAGACAGGACGGGGACCCTGGTGCAGGAACTAAGGTTTTGTAAATATATGGTGGAATCCTGTCTTTAAATTGTTGATGTTTTGTTCATTGTGGACTTTTGGACATTAATTTTGAGTTTAAAAAAATACAGTGCATTAAATACTATTCGTCTTGATCAGTGAATTTTGGGGGCCCCTTTAACTTTTGAAGCCAATAGTCCTGACCCCAGTAGCAGTCACAATAAAAACCTCAGAACCTCAGGTTTCTTATCTGTAAAGCGGGGCTAAGAATAACTATTTATAGGGATATTTTGAAAATTAGTAAGCAGGCAGCATAATTAAAAGCATCTGCTCTAGAACCTGGGCAAGCTCAAACCCCTCCTCTTGCCACTTAATAACTGGAGCAGTCACAAGCCCTGTGTCCCCATCTGGATGGTGAGGGCACTAACAGGTTAGCCTGGAGAAATTGCTGGAGGTTTAACACCAATAACTCTCACAAAACACCCGGCACATGCTTGGCATATAGCAAGGGGTCAATTCATGTCCGCTATTATTTGTTGCAAGAATATACTTGAACGTAACTGTTCCTGGCAGAGCCTCAGCCCTCAATAAGTGACACCATTTTGGGAAGGGGCCTGGTACATGGCAGGTGCTCAGTGGACTGAAAGTGCCAGAAGGGCAGAGACCACTTCTGACTTATACCCTGCCACAGCCCCTAAAGGCTACACATAGTGGGTCTGCAAAAACTTTCACGGAATGAATCGATGTTTAAGTGATGCCAGACAGCCCATTCCATCTTTGGTTTCTGGAACTCTTGCGAAACGTCTTCCTTTCATGGACCCAGTATCCTCCCCCGAATAATAGCAAATAGAGCTGATGGCCAGCTGTCGCCTCCTGCTCACCCACCCCCCTGCCCCGGCGACAGGGGTTTATCCAGCCTCAATTCTCAAAAACATACATAAAACACATGGAATGACTTCAGAAGCTCTCATGTTTGGCCCCTTGGCCCCATAGAAAGCCAAAGAAGGAGACTAGAAACGTACTCCTTCTATGGAACCTAAAGCCAATTTCCTGACATATCTGTGGGCCGGGAGCCCTCCCACCATGAAAATGCTCTTTGTGCTGCAAGAACTATAGAAGTGGCTTTTGGACATGTGTTAAAGTTGCCCCAGTATCAGGCTTGGGGTGGCCGCCTCACTCACGAATTTGTAGACGGCTACCTAGCTCCCTCGGGCATCTGAGCTGGCAGCCGCTGGTCCGTCTGGAACATGCCCTGCCTTCCTACCTGCCAGCTCCAGACCCTGGACTTTCAGCAGGGCACACAGAGAGTGGGGTTCACAGCCTGGGATGTGACATGACACATGCAGAGCCAGGTGTCCTGGTTCTAGCATCATATGGGATGGGAGTCTGCACAGCTCACACTTTAGTTCTCTGGGGCTGCTGCAACAAATTTTCACAAACTTGGGTGGCGTAAAACAATAGAAATGTATTCTCTCACAGTCCAGGGGGCGAGACAGCCAACATCGAGGTGTGAGCAGGGGCCCTGCTCCCACCAAGGGCTCTGGGGGAGAATCCTTCTTGCTGCTTCCAGCTTCTGGGGGCTCCAACATGTTCCTTCAGGTGTGGCTGTATCCCTCCACTCCCTGCCTCTGTGGTCACAGGCTTTCTCTTCTTCCGGGTGTGTCTGTTCTTTGCATGTGATCCCATTTAGGACCTACCTGGGTTGTTCGGGATTATCTCCTCAGCTCAAGATGCTTAACATGTGCAAAAGCCCTTTTCCCAGTGAGATCACATTCACAGGTCCCAGGTGTCTGATGGAGCTGTCCCTTTTCGGGGGAGTGGGGTACTTTTCAGTCTGCTGTGCTCACTTCCCTTCTTCTGGTCTCTTCTGGAAAATGACAGAGTCCCCCTCTGGCTCCAAAATTCTTTACGTGATCCTCAGACAGCAGACTACCTCTGGCCTGAATCTCCAAATGCTCAGCAGCAGCACCTCGATAGAGTGTCTAATTCTTTTGAAGCACTTTTGCAGTGTTATTTTGCTCTATGATGCCGACCTTCTAATGAGGCACCTCAGGAGGCTAATAGGAAACCCATTTAGTGGACGAAGCAACTGAGGTCACTGGAAACTTCCAACTCCCTCCAGCTAATGAGAGCCAGGACCAGGTCTCTTGGTATCCCTGGGCCACACTTCCTTCCATTGTATAGCTTCTCACCACGGTGGACTTTGTTTTGGAAGCCAAGAAAGGTGGATGAGTCAAAGCCTGATGTGCAGCTCCAAACCCTTCCAGAATCCCTAACGCTCGCCCGTTCTAGGTGCAATGCTGGAAGGACTTCATTCGCATTTGCTGTGGTCCAGGTGGCAGCAAGTTCTCAGGGTCTAGCTGCATGCACCCAGCTGGAGACCTCTTCTTCCCGATGGGTATCTTCCTAAGCAAGGGGATCTTCCCAAAACTAGGAACTGAAGGGCTAGTAGAAAGATCTGCCTTGCCTCTAGGCAAAAATGATTTCAACAGCGTTAGGGCAGATTCAATTCAGGAACAGTGGCCTGGGGGAGCGGGTCCTTATTCCTAACCCCACCTGCCTGTGACTGGCAGATCTGTGCAAAGAATTTCCTCTCCTAGCCTCAGTTTCCTTGAAATGACAAGGATTTGGTAGGAGGGATGGGGGGTGGGTATAGAAGACCCCACCCGCACATTTTAATCTAACTCAGAAAGGAAGATGAAGAGATAATTACAGCCAAGCGTTTGGAGCTTTTGAGAAGAAAGATGCAACATCAACACAAGGTATCATTAACTTTATTACTTGTCAGGAAGAGGTGGGGGGACCAGTTAGGAATGAGTACACTGCTTCAGATCCCTGGAGGGCGTGGTGGGTGGATGGGATGGAAATGACCATTATTTATTTATTGCTTTTGTTAAGTGCCCGTAATGTGCTGGGTGCTATGCTGGACATGTGTGGAACGCAGACATACACAAACCATCCGGGGTCAACCGTCTGTGGGTGGGTGGAAGTTAAAAGCTCTTGCATCTTCTCTTCCCGCAAACAAGAACATCTTCCCCATGGGCCTAACATGGTGCCAGAAATCCCCCCTCCCTCACCCCTATTCGCTATTGCTCCTTGGGGGCGGCCTGCAGGAGCTGTGTATCTGGGTTAAGGCATCTTATTACCTTGGAGGAGTAAGGCAATCGCTGGCTCAAGAAAAGCGCACATTGATTTAGCTTATTACACCCACTCTCGGCCACTGGGGCAGCAGGGACCTGGGGCCTCCCGTGCGCTCAGCGGGGAGGGCTTGGCCTGGGCTGATGCACCGCTGCTGGGCAGTCTCTGGGTCCGTGGGAAGCCAGGGGTTAGCAAGACTGGAAGGTGAGAGGGAAGGGTCAACACAGACAGCCTCCTGCCCCAAATCGGCTTACATACTCAGGAGAGGAAACAAGGCTCCAACAAGCAAATGCTTAACTACATCACAGAGCAAGAGAGCAACTTCGAGGGCCAGGAGCAGTTCCAATGTCAGGCATATAATCCCTTCTAAGCTTTGGTGGATTGTGAGTCTCTGAGAGACGAAGGGGGAGTTTGGGGTCCCCTCCTTCGAGATATGCACTTATTGGTGTCTGCAGGCATACCACACATCCTTTGCAACTGCAGGGGATGCACTGATCCCTGAACGCTGTCCTTGGACCCCAGTTAGGGACCCTGCCTTACCAAGTCCAAATACCATGCTTTCACTTCCTTAGTCTGAAAGTCCCCAACAACAGGGGTGTGGGGCATGACCCTCTTCCTTGCACTGTGAAACAGAGACCCCCGTCATGCCGACGGTAAGCGTTGGGGCTGGGATCGGAACCCCCCTGTACAATTCCAGTGGCCCCATTTCATCCAAATTCCACGTGGTGCTCCAAGGCATGCCCTGTACAAAGAGCACAGTGGACCCGGGACCCCCTTGGACTTAGGTAGTATAGGCCCCAGCCGAGCCGAGCCTGGGCCTCCTAGTAATGTTTCTTTAGAGCTCATTTACAGGCATATATGCAAAAGGGCCAAGTAAGTGATAGCGCTAATGGGTCCTGGGGGAATTCGACAGGGATGTAATTGTTAAAGACTTTGATGCCTAAGCTTCCAAATGGAGGACTATTTATAAATCATCCATTCATCCAACAGATTCCCACGTACATTGCAGCCTGTCCACCCCCAACCCCGTAAGTAAAATCCAAACTCTTAAATGGCCCCAGTGCCCCAGCGGGGCCTGCGCCTTGCCTTTCTCCCTCTCCTCATCGCTTGCCACGCTCTTGCTCATCCAGTGCGCCCCAGCAGCCCTGCCCTTCTGTCAGCTCCGGGTTCTTGCCAAGCTTTTCCCACGTCAGGGCCTTTGCACTTGCCACTCCCGCTGCTTTGGAATAGTCTCGCCCTGGCTCTTCGCAGGGCTGGCTCGGTCTCATCCTTCAGGTCTCAGCTTGAACGTCACTTTCTCCTAGAGATTTTCTTCAACTTTATCTAAGAATATCCCTCCACTATTCTCCAGCCATCTGTTTCTTTCTTCTTAGCGCGTATAACAATCTGTAACTGTTTTATGTCTTCATTTGCTTATGGACTTGTTACCTCTCTCTCCCCAGACCATATAAGGCCCCACGAAGGCGGGGCAGCGCTGCCCTGTTCACCATTGTATCCCCAGCCCCTAGCATGAAATCAGGACGCGATGGGTGAAGAACGAATGGCTGGTTAGCATGTTTGGCAGCAGGAGTTTTCCTCAGCCACCACTTTACCCTACTTCGTACAGTAACACAATCAACATTTGGCTCCAGCGTGTGACGCTGCCCTAGTCTGGAGCTGGTGGGAGCTGGTGGGAGCGTGACACGCCAAGATGACAGGCTCTGGGGCCATCCAAGAAGCCCAGCTGAAAAGATGAAGGTCCTGTAACTCCAGTTTGGGGAAGCGAGAGTGGACGCAGTGTTAGGGGAGGGTCATGGTGCTCCTGACCTCAGAAAGATGAGACAGCAATGCTAGCTTTCCGAAGAAAAAAATGTCTTGCTAACCGGATCCATCACAAGAGGAAACACCCCATGGACAGTTTTATGACAGGGTCTGAAGCGCAGGAAATGGGCTGCAAGGGAGTGTCAGGGGACTTTTAGAAGTTGTATTGCTTTCTTAGGAAAATGCTGCTGGCTTCTGCAACTGTAGTTTAATTAAATTCACTTGGCCGGATACCTTCGAAGGCTGTTCCAGGTCCTCACCAGCCCCAGCAGAGGCAGGCGTCTCCCGAGCGAGCGTGTGAGCGGGAGCGTGGCAGTGCAGCAATCCCTGGCAAGAGACGGCTGGCGTTCTCTGCGCACGAGTCCTCCCACCTGGGTGGGCGGTGGGGCAGGAGGCTGAGGGGGCTGCGCGTCCATTCCTCCCCGCACCACTGCCTGCTCTGCCTCCACCAGGGACAATGGAGGCAAGACAGCATTTTCTCCATGGAGGTGGTACTGGACATCGGGGCTGTCAAAGAGATACTGAAACGGACAGATGGACCCACAGCAACTGATCTCTTGGCTGTGAGCTCTGATGCAGACCCTTCCTGGGTGACTCATCTGCACCCCAGGGGTGAGGAGTGCAGAGCAGGTTTCTCAGAGCTGATCTCCCAGAGGAGAGAGGTTTGAGGGCCACAGGGGCTGCTGTCAGATTGAACTGACCTTTGCCACACCTTATGAGAAGCCCAGGGCCATGCACGCCTTTCATCTCATTGGACTGTGTCACAACGCCAAGACAAAGTTTTTGTTAATCCCACCTCCCAGGTGAGGAAATCGAGGCACAGAAAGGTAATCATCACTCGCCCAAGATCACTCAGCTTGTATGTGGCTAGAGGTATAAGTTGAGATGGTTGAGCCCATGCATTTGGCCTCATTTGTTGATGACCTATCACTATTGCTTATTAGGCACTGTTTTGGGTGCTAGGGATACAATAGTAAAAACAAATGCAATCCTTGCCCACAACAAGTTTACTCGGTCTTTTACACCTGAGGTTGTATATTCAGGAGTGTATCTGTCTAATTTCCCTATCAGGTTGCCAACTTTTCAATAGCAGAAGCCTCCCCTCAGCTCCCAGGTCACAGGCCATGGACCCATTGGGTGCTCTGGATTCCTTTTCAGAACCATGCATTACTTTTCAATGCATAAAATAAAGCACTATTTTATTAGTTGGATTGCAAAGGAAACCGATGATACTGTAATACAGATATTAAAGTACAGGAAACAAGTGTGTGGAATAGTGATACTTGAAGAGCGTTACATGAGCTTCTTCATTATGCCTTCGGTAACGAGATCTAGCCACTGTTCTGTTTCTTACTGCAGTTTCCACATTGTTAGGAGCACAAACCCTAGTCTGATGTATGTGCACCAACTGTTGGTGATACAAAAGTCTCTGCGACTTGCAGGAATCCAAGTCACGGGCACTGGCAATACTATGGTGGTTTGTCACCTGCATTCCTGATAGAATAAAATGCCGCCTTTCTAGCAGAGGTTAGTGAAAGTTAAGATTTTCTTTTTCCACCTAAATTTGTGGACCCCTGAATTCTACCTATGCACCCGCAAGAGATCTGAAGACACCAGGGTTAAGACCCCTATTAATTGAGTGGCATTTTCCCACAGTGTGTCTACAAGCACCCAGGGCTGCCGAGGGCCTCAGGAACCCAACTGGGAAAGATCCCTCCCGGGGTCACTGTCCTATCTTGTTCTGTGATTGAATGAGTAACTGTTCTGTTTTTCCATGTCATCGGGGAGGATACGGTGATGACATGTGGAGATCAAGCAATAAATAAAGGAAGGAAGGAAAGGGGACAAGAGTGTGGCCCTGGGGGCGACAGGCTCACAGAAATCAGATTCACATTGGGATGCCCCCCACTCATTAGCTGTGCTCGAGCCCTTGGGTGGGTCAGTAACGGTCAGGACTCAGCTCTCTCATCTGTACACTGGGGCTGAGGAGGCCGGCCCGGCGAGTCTCCATGAGGACCCAGTGAGATTAGGGTAGGATGCGCTGGCATGATGCCGTGCGGGCGCACGAAAAGCACTCATTAAAGACACCTGTTTGGTGAACCTAGCACTTCCACTGTTTCTCTAGCGCCCCCCTCCAAGGCCTGCAGGGTACAAAAGACAGCATTAGACCCACACTTTTCCAGACTGCTGCTTCTCCACCTCACTGAGGATCCCGCGCTCGGAAGTGGCTGTTTGCAGACAGGTTCCCAAAGGGAGTCTCCTTGGTGCTCCTCTCTTCCTCCCCACCGCCTGGCCCGGCCCAAGCTGATGAGTTTGGGGAGTGCACACTGAGCCTATGGCTCAATGGCTTCCCTTCCCTCCTCTCTTCTTTTCTTCCCTCTTTCTCTTTTTAAAAAATTGCCCACTGAAGCCAAGTTGCTGAGTGAATCGTTAAGGGAGCAAATTCCAAGAGCGTGAGCTTCTCTTGTTTCCCAGGACAGGTTTGGGCCAAGACAAACCCTGGCGATGCCAACAGCAGTTGCTTAAACAGTGGAGCTCAGAGCTGGCTTCTTGGCCTGGCTGGCGGGGCTCTGTTTGAACTTTCTCCTCTCTCCTTCCACCCGGTGATTAAAAGAACCACATGGAACTTTCTCCTTATGCCTCTTTGCCCGTCCCTCCCCAGGCACCCCCTGGAAAGGCTCTGCAGAGCCCCTCGGTGTTTCTCAAAGAGCCTGGAGCTGCGGCCTCTGGATTTATGTTCGCCTGGCGACCAGAAGCCTGAATAACTGGAAAAGGGAGATGGGGAGGGGCGGGGCCGGTGGGAGGCTCTGACTGTGGCTTATGCTCAGCCCTCCCCCTCAGGCCAGCGCCGTGGGGCCCAGAACCTGTGTGCCAAAGGAAAAATCAAACCGACTGGCTGGAGTTTGAAAAGGAGGTCAAAGTTGTTCAGAGAGACGAACGAACGACGTTTGTCTTTTCTAGGTGCCTGATGACTCCTTCGGGTTTCTCCTTCCACAGGTCCCTTCTCCTGTCCGTTTTGGGATTTCATATGTGACCCGTGGAGAAACCCTCGAAATTTTAATCCCCTGATCTGGCCCATTTTAAGGGTTCTCTAAATGTTAGTTAAAGAATTTTTATAAAAGTAGTTGGAAGTTGACTTTTTTTTTAGTTTTGTTGGCTGTTATGCATCTTGCCTGGGCTTGTGTAACATGAGTTCATATCCCTATGAAAGCACAGCTTTCATCCCCCTTATAAGGTCCTATCTGTTTTCCAAATTAGATCTCGGAGCAGTCTGAGGGCGGGAACTATCCTTCCTCCTCTTGTGCGCTCCTTCACTTCCGCATTATTTAATGAGCATCTACTGTGGACCACCGTCATCTTCCCTCCACTGCACTCTAACACTTAGCTCGTCTGGCTCCTAACAGGTGCTTTGTAAGTGTTGGACTGATGGAGGGATGGATGGATGGATGGATGAAAAGATGGGGTTTGGGGCAGAACTCCAGGAAGTACGCCAGGCTCTTTAGTTCTAGCAGGTTGTGCATGTGGTTAACCTCTCAGGGTTGGGATCAAGCAGCAGACAGGTGGGCTGGGACTGGAGCTAGGAACAACCCCGGGTTGCCAGTCCCAACTTGGCCACCACCTTGCCGTGTGTTTCGCAACAGTCTTTAACTCTTGAAGCTGTCGGTGTCCTATCCATCAAAAGAAAGCAATATCAAGACTTCTCTGGAGCTCTGTGATTCTTCAAAACCCTCTGCCCCCAAAGCTGATGAAATTAGATCCTGCTATACAAGAATTATGAGACTGTCAGATTCACTCCCAGCCCACTCCCTTCTTGGGCTGTCTCTTCTTGGTCTGACTTGGAACGGCCTGTGTCTTTTCTTTTTCAAGAATCTACAGTGGCTCCCAGTTTCCTGTCACAGTCAGTGTGCTTTCCTCTCTTTGGCTTTCAAAAGATACACAATCTGTCCACAACCCACAAATTCACGGTAGTTCTTAGCACTGCATCTGGAATCTCCCACTTCAGGCAGGATGCCCTCCTCCCTGCCCGCCCCATCTCCAGGCCTTCACTTCCGTGTCTTCCTCTTCCATTTTTGACTTCTAAATCTTAGTGACTTCGTAAAACTTCTGTTAGCATCCACTGGATGTGAGTTGGTTTTAAATAGATCATCCCCAAACAAGAATCCACTACAGGAAAGAAAAAAAAAAATCACCCCTATTTCCATACCCAAAGACAAACTCTGCGAACATCTTGGTTTATATCCTTCCAGTCTTTTTTCTTTTCAAATCTGAGCAGGGTTTTTAGGAGACGAACCACATAATTTACTTATTGATCGCCTCTGGTTGGTTGGCTTGGGAGGTTGTTTCTTTCACCACCGTCTAAGTGTTTGTGAGGAACACCGTGTCACTAAATCTTTTTACCTGTCTTTAATTATTTCCTTGGGCTAAATTCCTAACAGTAGAATCACTGGGATTAAGACTCTTTAATGATGGGGGCGGGGGGTTGGGGCGGAGGAAGAGAAAACATGTGGAGATTCAAACCCTTCTGTGAGTCCAGGGAGCATGTTCAGTGAGGAAACGACGATCCTTTTTTTTTTTTTCCTTTGGGAATTGGCCAGTTTAACAGACACCCCAGCACCCTTGCTTCCCAACCCCCTGATGTTCTGGCCCAACTCCGACCTTCTGCGACCTCTAGGAGGCTCTCTAAGAGCGATGTGCTAAAGGGAAACCCGCCAGTGTGTCTTTAGCCGGGACTGAACCTCTCCTGAGTCCCCCCACCCCACCCCCTCCTCGGTGGATGGAACTGTGCACTTGGACATGTGTGATTAACTGTGGTATTAAGAAAATATGTATGACACAATGTTTTTTAGCTTTTTCCAGAGATATTTATATCACACAAATGGCATGTTGGTTTTTTCCCCCTCTCAACCACTAAGAATGAATAAATCAATTGTCCTAATCAAGCTAATGGAGAGGGCATGGACTAGAAAGATAGGTGGGAGGGGCTCTTTGCCAGAGCCTGCTGCTCCCCTCCTGGGGGTGGGGGGAAGGGTGGCGAAGTAGCCTCCTATCTCTGGGCCTCTGTTTCCCTGTCTTCGAGGTGGGCATGGTGATATCCAACCGCCAATGACTGAGCAAGGATGAAGACTGTTGGAAGCATTTGGAGCTCCTTGGAAGAAAGTCTCTGCATGAATTTTTAATCCTCTATTTTCAGCTCTTTGAAGCTGCATGTAGGAGCTGAGCCGTAAACACAGAGAACTCACCCCTACATTCTAGTTTATAAGGTTTTTGTCTCTCACAATCCCACAGATCTGACCTTAAGAACACCTCAGAATGGGGGGAAAATGTGGTTGGTCGTGGTCGTTGTTATTACATAAAAATTAATGGCTTGGCAAACACAGGGATCACCCTGTCATGCTAAGGGTCATGTTTACACCGAGCAAATATACTTTCAGTTCCTAAACCTTCAGCAGCACTACAGGGCAGAATCGACACAATCCCACGCAAGACTCAGAATCCCGTGCCGGCGTCGCTGTGGCTCTGGAGGGAGACATTAGTGAGTATTGCTCTGCAACCAGAATCCCATCATCCTCCAAAGTCCTCATGGACAACGGAAGCTTTTTAGTTCCTAATGTATTGAGGTCTGCTAATTCCACCGGGCAGTGACAAAACGAAGAGGGAAATTCATAAGGACACAGGACCCAAACTTGGGTCTTAGTCATTGTTCATTCATCCTTCAACAAATACTTATCAAGCACCTAGAATACCTAGAGTACCTGGGTAAGTGCGGGGGAGGCAGTGGACAGCAAATTGCCCCTGCCTGGGGGGAGCTGTAGTCAAGTCAAGGCGATGGACATTAATCAGTACTCACACAAGGAAATGTAAGTTTACAACTGAGCTGGCAGCTCTGAAAGGAAGGCAACGGGGCTGCCATGTGTCATTGTAGGGGTATTGGATCTAGTTTTGGAGATGAGAAACGTAGAAGTTTCTGTATATGTAATGGTCCCTTTTAAGAGAAAGTCGTATATTTGAGGATGTGAAAGGCCAGAGTAGTAAGAGGGGGTGGCGGACAGAATTAAAAGACAGAGCTAGGCACACCCACTAGGATGGCCATAAAAAATGGAAAATAACAAGTGCCGGCAAGGATGTGGAAAACTGGAGCCCTTCCGCTCTGCTAGTGTGAATGCAAAGCGATGCCATCTCTGTGGAAACCAGTCTGGCTGTTTCTCAATGAGTTAAACATAAAACTACCACATGACCCAGCAGTTCCACTCCTAAGTATATACCAAAAGAATTGAAAGCAGATGTTCAAACAAAAACTTGTACACACTTATTCACAGGGGCGCTATTTACAATAGCCCAAAGTTGGAAACAACCCAAATGGTCATCGGTGGATACACAAAATGTGGTCGGTCCATACAACGGAATATTATTCAACCACAAAAAGGAATAACTCCTGGCATGTGCTGCAACATAGATGAACATTAAAAACATTATGCTAAGTGAAAGAAGTCATCAAATACCACATGTTGTAGGGTTCCACTTGCATGAAATAGATCGGTGGTTTGCCAGGGGTCGGGGAGGGTAGAATGGGAAATGACCCCTAATGGATAAGGGGTTCTTGTCTGGGGTGATAAAGAAGCTCTGGACTTGGTAGTAGTGATGCTTGCACAAGAGTGTGAATCTATACTTTAAATGGTTAACATGGTAAATTTTATGCTTTCTGTATTTTCCTATAATAATAATGATAATAATTTTTGAAAAGATGGAGCTAGGGAGGCAGGCCAAGTCCTCTGGGGAAGGGTCTGAACAGTTCATTCATGCTGAGAGCAGTGACCAGGTCGTCCTGGTGACTAAAGAATGGATGGGAGCGGGTGACAGTGTTAGGAGAGGGCCCAGCGAGGAGGTGGGAGCCATGATCCTGGAGACAGATGTCTTGGACCAGGGGTTAGAGTAGTGATGGAGAGACGTGGGCAGATTTGAGAGACGCGTCGCTGGTGAAAGTGAGAGGGCTTGGTGAGTGATTGGCTGCCTACACTGTCGTTCCAAAGCAGACTCCACTCGGCTCCCTTATACACGGATGTGCTTTTATTTACCGGGTCTGGAGGAAGACAGTGCGTGTCTTCATTGGGGTGCTGGGAAGCATCCTGGAAGAAGACTCTTGTATTCAATTAAAAAAATTTTTTTTTGCTGCCAGACCTTGAGCAAGTAACTTCATTTCTTGTGCCTCAGTTTCTTCCCCTGTAAAATTGGGACCCTAAGGCCTACTTCAAAGGTTACTGTGGGGAGATGGGAAGAAATAAGCATACTGGGACGACAGCACCTGTCCTATCTCCCCGGAATCTTCAGAAACCCAAACGACTTGTCAATCTTTCAAACACAACACAGATCACCCAGGGATGCAGCTGGGGCTGAGGTCACAGCTTTTAGACGGAGCCCTTTGAACAGATTCTCCAAAAGCGGTGACTTTACAATAATCTCGAAGGTAATAGATTAGAGTTGTTAAGGTCATGATAAAAAGGCAGACGACTCTTAGAAGCAGTGTGAGCTAAGCAGAGTCTCCCGCAACGTTACTGTCTTTCTTCGGTACTTACCCCGCCCCCTCCAGCGCGGGCCCCGCCCCCGGCTAAGCCCCACCCAGGCTCGGCTGCAGATGTTAGTGCGGGCCATGCCCCCTCAACAGTCAGCTCCCGGGTTGGAGTCTCGCATCTGCGCTAAGCATTTGGTACACAGGAGGGGAGGAGGCTTGATGGGTAGGGATGGGAGGGCTGGAAATTAGCAGGGTGAGAACTGGGGAGCCTAGTCTGAGACGAATCCCTCCCCATGCCCGCTCTTCACTCACCCTCTTGTTGAGGGCCTTGGCTTTTACATAATGTAAGTACTTATTTAATGCGTGTGCTGGCTGGAGAGCTCTTCGTTTGTTTTTCTGTCCTTCATATGCCAACGTGCTTCCGCCTCATGTCTGTCCAGGTTGAGGCGCTTGGAGAGGAGAGTGCTTCCTAACAGCTCCTGTTCGACCCCCAGCCCCGGGCCAAGGGCAGAGAGAGAGGCTGGGGCCGGCACAAGGGAGAGCACCATATGACAGGCTCTGCAGCCAGACCCAATGCCAACTTGGATTCTGTCTTTTTCTCCAATAAAAGGAACTTTGCACTTGTTTTATTTTTTTTAACACCCTTTAAATTTTGTTTTTAATTTAAAGAGACTGGTTCCTATCCATCTGACTAGAGACACTACAGTGCGAAAGAGACGCTGAGTCCTGCGCACACCCGTGTGCGCGCCTAGGCGAGCGCGCGCGCGAGTACGCGAACGAACACACACACACACACACACACACACACACACACACACACAGTCCTCCTGAGGTTTTCCCCATGTATCTACTCCGGTTACAACTAGAAGCAGCCCCTCCCCCATCTCGCCTTTCCCCTTCCTCCCCTCAATCTTGGGAGGAGCATTCGCTGTGCCTTCCCAAGTCCCCGAGGGGGACCTCCTATGTTGGAGTGGGTGGGGGGAGGGTCATATAACGAAGACCAGAGAGAACAAATTAGATAATCAAAAGAATTATAGTAATTGCTTTCACTTTTCCCGAGCCCGCTCTGCGGATTCTCTCCCCGCCCCTTCCTTGGCTTTCTGTCTGTCGGGAACACTCGGTCTTTCCGACTCCCTCCCCTCCCCCAGGCGACTCCTCTCCTCTCCCCTCGCTCCCGCGTTCCTTCTCTTCCTCCGTTTTCTGGTGTGCTGGAACGTTCAGCGGAATATGATGAATGATCACCTGTCACGGCTTGTTTATTATAATGCAGGCAATCAATTACACATCCCCAACGCTGGCCGGCCTGCAGGAAATTTATATGCTCAGCACAAACCAATGTGAAAATGGAATCTCATTTGCCAAATGTCTTTCTCCCCGTACAGCACGATGATTACAGTCTGTGTTTGTTTCAACAGTCGTGTACAACTGACAGTGCCATCATTTACTGCCTGGCTCAGGTCACGTTACTCTAAGACTTTATTTATTGGGTTACGATGGCCAGCACAGGAAAAGGACAAGAGTGTCTGTCAGGGATGCCACCTTATTAAAAAGTGGGCGGGCTGGGCCGAATTCCCGGGCGGCACTGCAGTCTCAGCCCCTGGCCCCTGCCTCCCCAGGCCACCACCCCCAGCATCCTGCAGGTAGAACTCCTAAATCCCCACCCCAGCCCTGGAGGCAGCTCTGGGGATCCGAAGCTCCACAGGTCCTGGAGTCGGAAGGACAGAGTTCCAGTTCTGGCTCTGCTACTGTCTGGTTGTGTGTGGCCAGGGATTCTGCCTCCTCATCTCGAAAACAGGAGTTTTAATGCCCCCCTCACAGGATTATGTGATGTCTGGGATATTAGGGGTACCAAGGGATGCTGGATCTGGTAACTTCAGGTCACACACCCTGGTCCGCACATGCAGAGGCCGAGAGGAAAGGGGTTCCCTTGGAAAAGGCGTGAGCTAGAATTCACGCCGTGTTAAAATTTCCCCAGTCTCCACCTTCTGAGACGTGGCTGTCTCAAGATCCTCTGTTTCCCTTCTGGGTAGAATTTTGCATTTTCCTTTCCCTTATACTGACACACAGTGTGGCTTTGGGAAAATAAAATGGCCACTTCGTTCTGATTCCATTTCTGTCATTGTAAAAAAAAAAGTCATAGGATCCAGGATCCAGAGTGCCCGTGGGCATAAAAAATGCCAGGAAAGTGCCGTAGTGACCACTCTCCAACCTCCTTCTGTCAGGAGTTCTCGTCAGTCCTCAGGGATTTTCTGCACAAGGTATGCTGACCCAACTTTGTAGCCCCCACAGCACTTGGTATAAAGTACGAGGTAGGTAAATGAGAGGGAGACAGATTCTTCTATGTATATTACATTCTTTTTTATTGTGTTGTATATTTCCTTATTATTTGATACAGCTGTTTATTTAATGGTTGTCTGCCCTGCTGGGATGGAAACTCTAGGAGGAAAGGAACCAAGTTGATTTGGGTGGCCTCTGTATCACTAGCACATAGCCTCCACTTGGCACAGCCTAAAGAAATCAGTAAATATTTGTAGCTCTGATGAATGGATGAATGAACAAATGACTACACGAATAAATGCAACATTAAGGCGACCTCTGCCTGCAGAGGGGGGGGGCCCGGGGGAAAGGGTGTGTACAGGTACCTTCGCTCTTCCTTACCTTCACAGGATCGAGCTATTTCACCTGGGCCCAGCCTTGTCTGAGTGCATGGGGCTATGCATGCCACTAGGACTCACAGTGCCAGCTGGTGACAGCTCGCAGACGTGTCCACCTGGCTACTCACACTTATCCCTCAGACGTACATCCCTTGAATAAACTCCCAGTCACTCTTGTATCCCACGTTGCCTTGAAATCTCTCCGCCTCCCTAAACCATGGGCTCCTTGTAGACAGGTAGCTATGCCCTATTCATATTTGGGTTCCGCAAATGCCCAGCCCAGGGCGTGCCTAAAACAGATGTTTTCAATCGATCGATAAAGTTGATCTTCTCTAAGCACGGATATAGGGAATACTGCTTAGAAGTCCTTTAAAGTATGCTTGGCCAGAAAAAATAATTATTTGAGTTTACATGTTAAAAAGCGAAAATCTAACAGCTGCCTCATATAGTTCGGTCAAGGGTTTTGAATTTGTGGAAGGGGTTTCTTTCTATAAATATAATTATTAGCCGCCACGATTATACTGACCACCGGGGGGGTGGCCCAGAGCCGGGCCTGCCCAGCAGGCTAGGCAGAGCGGGTGTTCCTCCCGCCGACGTGCTTCACTAGCCGACTAACAGACCTTATTCCCTGGCCGCGCGGATCACATCCCGCCAACTCCGGCTTCCCAACGTGGAGAGGAAGTGAGAGCAAGCGCTGTGGGATCCTGGGGGAAAAGCAGCCTGTGTTTGCTGCTGCTTTGACAGTTGAGGCTCCGAGGGGGGCTGGCAAACAATGGGAAATGAAACATTTGAGTGGTTGCAAAAAATTCCGTGGGAAATCCCCCCTGGTGGTATTTCTGTGCAATGGCTGTGACAAGGGAGGCTCGGGGCTTTCGATTTCAAGGGCTCCTGAGCAGACCACAATGGTGTCCTAAGAGGCAGTCCCCAGGACTCCCCCGGGCCACAAAAGACCAGTCTGTCTGTCCAGGGAAGATGTGGCCATGCACATGAAGTTGAACTACAATGGCCTGTTAGGAGTTCACCCACAGTTGCAAAGCTTGGGCCTCCACACATTCTGCTCTAAGACAAACCCCTCTCAACTGTTTCCCTACCTTTGCCCTGGCCTCAAGAGCCCGGGGACTTATGTGACTGAGGGAATTTCCTCAGGCTCAGACCCACTTGCAGAAACGTGGAGACCGTAGCACCCTGCAGACAGCTCCTCCCATTTAATTGAAAAATCCAAAATCGAGGCCTGACTGCCCAACCCATGGCATCTTCCCGTTAATATGTGGCCTCTTCCTGCTTTCCCCACTCCCATTTGCAATGAACACTTCTGTGTTTGTCTGCTGCACCCCCACCTTCATTTAGAGAGTAAAGTGGCCTGATATTAACCAACCCTTGTTTTGCTTTCCTGAGAACTAATAAATATTCAAAATACTTTACCACTCTTGCTAATGTCTTGCTACTGCCGCCGTGATAGAATATATGTGTTTATAGATCCACTTAAAGGTAAGGTTTATAGATTTTTTAGAGACACTTAGCAGATGAGAGAACTGAAACTTAAAGGGGTGAGATAACTTGTTCTTGTGTATTAGTCATAAGGTTTCCGTTGCAAAGTGACAGACTCCTAACTTAAATGGACTTGCGTCAGAATAAAAGCGTACTGGAGTATTTGACTGAGAAGCAAGGGCTGTGTTAGCTTCAGGCATGGCTGGATCTAGGCTCTCAATGACATCTTCAGGAATCTGCCTCTCTCCATCTCTCTTGCTCTGCTTTTCCCTCTACTGGCTTCATTGTTAGGTTGGCTCTCCCCACCTGTTGTACGAGCCACCTGTTGTACATCATTCCAGAGTCAAATCCAGGCTTTTTCCTGGTTACTTCTGTAAACTCCCAGTGTTAGGTCTGATGGTCTCTGAGAGGCTCAGCTGCCTACTGCTAAACCAATGACTATGGAGAGGGGGATGGAATGATCTGATTGCCCACACCCCAATCACGTGCTCACTGCCAAAGCTTAGCCAAACTAATGAACCAAGTGAGAGTGAGTGGTTCCCCAAAGAATATCGGGGTGCTCTTACCAGAAGAAGGAGGAATGGGTGCTGGGTGGGCGGAAAGACCTGATACCCTACGCTCCGCAGTTACACAGCCAGTATGGGGCAGGCAGGCCTGCACACCGATCTGCCATCTACCTTCTCCCTGTGGCGGGAAACCACCTCAGGGGCCCCCTCATGCTCCATCCCGCCCTGGGGCTCTAGCCCTATGCCTGCCCCATGAATTCATTCTAGCTGGCAGTTTTCAAATTGTGCATCTTAGGAGCTGCTGGAGGGAGGAAGACAGTGGAGGTGAGCAAGAAGGAAGGTGACAGGACCTCAGTGGCTGTGGCTATAGGAACCCCCCGGCCCCTACTTCAACTGTGCAGCGATTCTTGTATCTGGTTTTATATTCACTTCCTTTATACACTTTTGTTTCAAACAAACAGCTCCGTTGTCCTCTCACCCATTTATAAATGAGGAACAATAGCTCAGAGAGATGCAGGAACATGACCGAGGCCACGCATGCAGCAATACAGTGCGGAGTGAATCTGAGAAGCCACGTTCTGCATGCCCATGTCCTGCCCTTCCCACGTGCAGCCTTGTGGGTGGGTTAGAGATCCGTGGTCAGAGGCCACCACACGCAGCCCGGTGTTACATCCCTGATTTACCAGCCAAGGGTGTAGATCTGAACACTAATGGAGCAGGCTCCCAGAGCAGAGCAGAAAGAGGAAACATTTTTGCAGCTTTTTTTGAGTCAGGGTTCCCTGCACTGGGCAGGCAGCTGCTAGGGACACTCTGTAGGTAGTAGGATCCTGCGAGAATGGGGAAAAACATCCAGATTCCTGCTACTCCTTGTTTGCTTGTACCCAGTGCTTACGTCACCATTCCAGAAGAACTTAACATGAGTCAGCCATGTGCTTCCGTTTAGAATGTTTACAAACAACCGTTCTGCTCTGTCCTCCCATGTCTGCAAAGCTTCCCCAGTCCCGCCACGTCTTTCAAACACACCCTCCTGCAGTGCCGGTCACGCCATTCATCACAGTTCACCTTTCTGAGTGTTTAGAGTGTTCCCGGAACTGCATGCTAAGTGCTTGATAGATTCCGTTTCATTGACTCCACCCAATGACCTCATATAGCAGGTACCATTGTCACCCTCATTTTACAGGTGAGAAGACGAAGATGCAGATGGATGAGTCGGTTTCTCTGAGGTTCTCAGCCGGTCTCAGGCCAGGCAATCAGAGCCAAGGGAAGGGGCTGTGAGTCCTACTGCGACACCAGACGCACGATGGGTGCCCTGGACGAGAAGGATGCAGGTTGCCACCGCACCTGCACACAGGCAGACAGAGAGCTCCCCGCTCCCTTTCGGTCCTCCTTCCACTGCCCAGGGGCTTCCAGCTGAGCCTGAGGGCCGTTGTGGTCTCCTTTTTACTTCTCTTGCCCAGTGTCTTCAGCAAACACACGCAGGGGATTCCGGGGAGACAACTATTATATTACTCAGTGGCATGGCTCATCAGGTGCCAGCAAACACAGGTAAGTCAGGTAAAGAAAGGCACACAGTTTCATGACTGAGACTGCCTTGCAGGGGTTTATTGAATTAGTGTGGTTCGTAACATCTGCGCGTTGGATCTCTTGCAAGCCAGCCAGCTGGCGCTCTCAGGACGACTCAGCTCGCCTTAACTCAATTAACTAAGCCGGGCTGAGCTGAACTCAACAAGTATTTCTTAAGCACCACGCTGGCTGCAGGGGGGGAGAAACAAAGACGGGCACGGCGCAGACTCTGCCAGACTGGGCCCTTAGGGAGAGGCCTTGCACTCTTGGTGGACAACATGGTGCCGTATTTTCTGAATGTCGCCTTCACAATTTTCCCCACACCCGCGCTCCCCCTGTGTAATGACTGACATCATATTTTTCTTTAATTTTTCTTGAAGCAAATTAATTTCCTTTTGAAAACCTAAGTTTTCATTAT
Source organism: Mormoops blainvillei (assembly GCA_004026545.1). NCBI lineage: Eukaryota > Metazoa > Chordata > Mammalia > Chiroptera > Mormoopidae > Mormoops > Mormoops blainvillei. The sequence continues at coordinate 622,171 of PVJD01000050.1, forward strand.
TGAGGTGAAATTCACGTAACATAAAATCAACCACTTTAATGTGACTAATTCAATGGCATTCAGTACACTCACAGTGTTGTATAGCTACCACCTCCGTCTAGTTCCAAGACATGTACATCACTCCAGTATAAAACCCCACACCCATTAGGAAGCTTCTCCCTACGCCCACCTTCCCTGGACCCCATTTCTGCATTTTTGGATTTGCCTGTTCTGGGCATTCCATATAAATGGAATCCTACAATATGTGGCCTGTGTCTGGCTTCTTTCACTTAGCATAATATTTTTAAGCTTCATCCACATTATAACATGCATCAGAACTTTATTCCTTTTTGTCACTGAGTAATTCCATTTTATGATTATACCACATTTTGTTTATTCATTAGTCCTTTGATGGACATTTGAGCTATTTCTACCTGTTAGATACTATAAATAGTGCGGCGAAATAAGTTTACTTTAATTAAGATACAACTGGCATATGACATTGCAAAAATATGAAACATTTCACGAATTTGCATGTCATCCTTGCTCAGGGGCCATTTAATATTCTTTATTTTGTTCCAATTTTCATATATGTGCTGTTGGAACAAGCACTAAATAAACTGATATTAAAAGAAAAATAAATTGATTTTAAAAGTTAATATCAATATTGGAAATAGGAAACCTGTATTTTTCCAACGGATAATAAAATAGATACTTAACTATTAGGAGTAAAACTTCAACCTGCATAGCACATAAAATCACCCCGCATACTCTCAGATGCAGTAGTAAAATGCTTGGTGCTGGGTGTGGCTGGCCTTGCATTGGGATCCCGTCTTTGCCAACTGTGTAACTCTGGGCAAATGTCCTGTCCTTCCCCAGCCTCAGTTTCCTCATTTGTTAAATGCTAATACTTAAAATGGCTTCAGCCTGCAGTTGTGTGAGAATTAAAATCAGGCAGATAGCGAGTGCTCAGTAGGTGAAAGCTGGTAGGCAGGCACCCAAGTCATAAACCCAGTCGCAGCAACAGCACGGGTTAGCTAACAAAGCGAGGATTGGCTATGTGCCAGGCACAGGGCCAAGCACCTTGGGTGTGTTATCTCACGTCATCCCCACAATGCTCTACGAGACAAATTACTACCCCCATTTTGTAGCTGAGAAAACAGGCCGAGAGAGGTGGAGCCAGGAGGTGAAGGTCACACAGCAAAGACCTGAGCTCTGGGGAAGTTACACGGCCATCTGAGAAGTAACCAAGAGTCCCCTGGCGTGTCAGGGCTGTCCCCAGGTGGGGATGGTTAACTGCACGATGGCTGCTTGGGCCCCTGAGGGCCAGACCCAGCCACTGGCTGTGCGCCTGGCCTGGAGGCTTGGCCCTTGCTGGCGTCCCCTCACCCCCCCCCAAGAGTCTCTCTGTTGAGGGGCTCTTTCTCAGGTCGACCAAGACGGGGGTCCCCAGGGGACTGCTCTCAGCCTTCACAGCTTTGCTTTGCGGCTTGAATTAACTCTTGCGGGGAGTGGGCTTTGCAGGCCCTCCCTGTACCCCAATGCCCCCAGTGTCCCTAAAACAGCTCCTTTGCTCTGTACTCTCCCCCTTTCCTGCATCTGAGCTTTCAAGACTGTCTCACAGCCTCTTACTAATTATCCACCTCCAGTGAAAAAATTAGCGAGTGTCAAGTTCACATGCATCCATTACACCCTCATCAACAGGGCGTATATGAGTCACAGTTTCAGTCCACGTGGGGAATCCTGCTCCGCTCAAGGATGGTACTAGCATCAGGGTGGTCTAAGTTTCCCGGGCTGTCATAACAAATTGACACAAACAGCGGGGGGCTTCAAACAAGAGGAGTTTATTCTCCCACTGATCTGGAGGCCAGAAGTCCAAAATCAAGGTGTGAGCAAGGACCCCCTCCCTCCAAAGCCCCCGGGGAGGATCCTTCCCTCTCCCAGCGCCTGGTGGCCCCAGATGTTCCTTGGCTAGCGGCTGACTTGCTCGCCGCTCTGGCTCCACCTTCTCACGGGCTTCTCCCCAGGTGCCCCTGTGTGTCCTTGGTCATCTCTTACGAGGACACTTATCATTGAATTTAAGAACCACCCGAATCCAGTATGATCGTTCTCGATCCTTATATCAATTATTTCTGCAAGGACCCTATTTCCTATGTCACATTCTGAGGCCCCAAGTGAACATAAATATTTGGGGGACACCACATAACCCATTACAGAGGCCTTCAAATAGAAGGGGTGCCTGAAACTCTTCGGAAAGGTTTATTGTGTATTTGAGCCCGGTGGGTGCAAACATAGAAGGGCTTAATTTCCCCCCAAACTCTGAAAGTGATCAGCCAAATTCTTATAAATCTGTCTTTCCCAGCCCTAGTGGCACCATGTGCGGATCCTGTCGCTTTGTGGCCAGTTTCTAGTCTAGGCCTGGTCAGGACCGTTTAAAACCTCCACTGCGTTCTCCTCCATCTTCCCCAAGTCAGCTCTGTCCTGGGGCCTGAGAAGCCTGGCATGGGCCTGGCCACCTCCAGCCCTGCTCCACCCTATGCTTCTGGTTCCCAGCATACACCAATAGGACGATTCCATGGGCACCCAAATGCACCCAACGCTGCATTATACCAAGTTACCCAGGTGTCTTACTTAGACTCAGCTGGTGTGTGGATGTATGCGCATGAGCAGGTGGTGGCCAACCTGAGTCAGCCCAAGAAACTGCTTTTCCCCAGAACACCCCACCGCCCTGGTGTCCCGCAGAGCACCCTTTGAGAAGTGCCACACGATATAAAATACTGCAAAACAGAAAGTGTATCCACAACTGTTACGTATGCATTGCCATAGAAGATGAGTTTTTGAGTAAATACACCAACTCTGGAACAATTTTGTGATTTATTCAGAAAATTGGCTTCCAGACCACTGTGGACAAGACCCAACTTGGCTGGGAGACTGCGGTCCCTCGGCAGAGCCACACGGACAGTTAAATGGGCCAAATTTTCTTCTGAGAGAGGATCAGAGACTAAAAGTGCTCCGATTTCCACAAGCCCCACTTCAGCAGCCAAGAGGGTGTAACTCTCACATTGAAAGGCGAGTACTTTCAAGGAAAATTTGAACTGCAGTGTAGTCTGATAATGTATGCGGTGCTGGTAGTAAATTCAACGACAGGGACTCAGAGAGGAGGAGCGGTGGTAGTGGTAGGAGTAGTAAGAAAAAAGAATAAATAAATGTAAGTGCCAGGCACACTTTCACCTGCCATCCTCCCGGAGTGAATCTGGGGCCATTGAGTAGTCTCAGCCCTGAGCACCTGTCAGCCCTGAGCATGGGTCCGGTGCTTAAATAGCTGCTATTTCCGTGTAATATGGCCCCTAAAAGCTGGCCCACGTCCTCACGGGCTGCTCTACTGGACAATGACAACCTCCAACACCGGAGAAACCCTAGCTGCACTGAGGTGACTGAGAGAAAGCATGGCGGCCTCCAATGTGGTCTTTCCAAGGGTTTTCACAGGTAACTGCTGCCCAGAGTCTGTGTCTTCCTCAGGAGTTCTAACCAGGGGGCTGTATAGCCACATCAGATGTGGCCCTGTCCGTGGCAGTCTCAAAGCTGAACAGAGCCTGGTTTTGCCTATAGTGTCAAACATTTTCTAAGATCAGAACTAATCCTACACATGGGCTCAGCAGCAGTCGTCAGGGTGACAAGGTCTGAAGAAAGATGGCATCACTCCGTGCCCCACTTCCACTCACCTCCCACCTCAGCAACCCCCCCCCAAAAAGCCCAGAGAAAACATCCTCAATCTGACAGGCTTCCTGAATGGAGTAACTCTTTAATTGTCACTAGTCTAGCCAGGACCAGTTTATCCACTGAGCTACCAGCCCCCTGAAGGTCGGTGGGGGGTGGGGGGGGACTCAGAAGGTTCGGCCGTGTGGGAAAGGCAGAGTCAGCTCTCTTTCTCTTTCCATTTTGTCCCCCTGATGAAGACTCCCCCTGTCCATAGGATGTTGTCCAAACTCAAGGACCTTTGTCTTCTGGGCCAGCTCACCTCATTCATTCCTCTGCAAGCTGCCCAGCACTGGGCACTGATTAGGGGAGGTGAGCCGGAGCTCAATGGATGACTGTCAAACGAGGCAGGAAAGGGACCCATGTGGAACAGAGGTACCACGTCTGCAAGTCTCAAGCATAGTGTCATGTCAAAAAATAAATAACTGCAGAGAAATTTAAATCTTTGCCAAATTTCTCAAGAAAGACTCCCCCTTCCAATCCTATTTATAATGGAAAAACAAAAACAGAGTCATAGATACAGAGAACTGATGGTTGCCAGAGGGGAGAAGGGATGGGTGAAAAAGGTGAAGGGATTGAGGAGTACAGGTTGGTAGTTACAGAACAGTCACAGATGGTGTATAGTCCAGCGCAGGGAATATATTCAATAATATTGTAATAACTATGTATGTTGCCAGGTAGGTACTTGAAATAGCGGGGGTGGGGGGAACACTTTGTAAAGAATGTGACTGTCTACCACTATGCTATACACCTGAAACCAATACAAAATAATATTGAATGTAAACTGTAATTGAAAAAACAAATATATATATATGATATATTATATCAATAAGATATAATGAAAAGCAGACCCTTTGAACTTTCATCTCATCTCTATGGCAGCTGGCATCCCGATCTCTCAAATTCCCCAAACTCTTAACTTTGCTCATGCCCACCGTCCCCGTCTCCCCTTCCAAATGCAGTTTCCACTTCTTCCAACAAGTACGGGGTAGCTGGTTGTGAGCTTGAGCTCTGGAGCCCAGCCTGCTAGGTTCAAACGTAGTTCTGCCATTCTAAGTTGAGCAGAAACCTGGCAGGTGTAAGTGCTCAATAAATGAGACTTATGTAAATCTATTGGCTTCTCCAATTTTTTTTCCTTACTTGGCCCACTTTCCCATTAGTGTAATAAGAAATGTACATTGGTTTCCCAGGATTGCTAAAACAAATTGTCACAAACTTGGTGGCTTAAAACAACAGGAATTTATTCTCTCACAGTTCTGAGGGCCAGAGGTCCTCAAGGTGCCAGGCGGGCTGTGCTCTCTGCAGAGGCTCTAAGGGGGACTGTTCCTTGCCTCTTCCAGCTCCTGGTGGCTGTGAGCATTCCTGGTTGCAGAACTACAACCCCTGCCTCTGTCTTCACATGCCCCCCCTACAACGTGTGTCTCATAAGAACATTTATTACTGGATTTAGGGCTCACCCCTATAATCAAGGCTGATCCCATTTCAAGACGCTTAATTACATCTCCAAAGACCTTTTTTTCTAAATAAGGTCACGTTCAAAGGTTCCGGGGGGAGGGTCAGAATGTGAACATTCCTACTTTTAGGGGGGGCACCATTCAGTCTACTACAAAATGATACTGGGTCCTTCCTTCTGTGGGTGGTGGATGGACAGAGGGTTGCACACTCTTATCATCCTTTCCTTTCTTTTATCTTTGTCATGACGAATGAATCAAGTCAGCAGCCAGCACCAGGTACTTGGGAATGCAAACAGAAAGAGGCAAATGGCAGAAAGGGACTGTCAGCTTCCCCTTTTCACTGACGTTCATCAGCTCCTTAGGTGACGCAAGTTTGCAGCCACAGAACACCTAACTGCAAGAGAGCTACCGCAACCTGGGGGTTGGATGGGGTGCAAAAAGCAGTGAGTTTCGGCCACAGAATCTGACCTTCAGGCAGACACATCCCCGGACAGAGCATCTCAGCTTCCCCGCCAAGACTGGCCAGCTGCATGCATTACTGGCTGGGGATGGTTCAGGTTAGTTATGTGTTGATATCCTGTGTTGAGATTCCTGCCTTGGCTTCAGTAAAGGGATTGGGGAGCCAGTGACTTCTCTCGACTCAGACTGCAATCAGCCAGCCTCTTGGCTCTGTGTTTATCTCCCCAGAACTATTTCTGGTGTGTGTTCATAGACAGCACACACCAGAGTATTTGGTATTTGAGATGCAAGCGTTAAGGATGATTAAAGTTAGCTGCTAATGAGCATGCCTAGAATAGATACAGTCTGTATGTGTACGTGTGTGTGCGTGTGTGTGCGTGTGTGTGCATGTGCTCCACTGCATGTCTGCAAAGCAGATGTCTACAAAGCTGCCCTCAGGTGACCTCACCAATGTCCTGGATCACGTGCACAGAGGAAAGACGGAAATGGATGAAAATTGACCTGTCTCAAAATATCACCTTACCAGACACCTCAACTCCTCCATCTATATTCTGCCTATCCTCCAAAGCCAAGCCCATCCCAACCTATCAAGGAGCTCTGCTTGACCACCCTCCGAACTCCTGAACCAGGCTTCCATCTCCAGGACTAACTTGGATCAAACCAGCACGGAGGAGGATGCTGAGAACTGCTCTGGGCAATAAGTGACGCTGTGTTAGTCTCCCAGGGGGCTGTAACAAAGTACCACAATCTGGGTAGTTTGAAATGATGGAAACTTACTCTCTCACAGTTCTGGAGGCTGGAAGTCCGAAATTAAGTTGTGGGCAGGACCACAGGATCCTGCTCCTTCCAAAGCCTCTAGTGGTGGATACTTCTTTGCTCCTTCCAGCTTCTGGTGCCCCCAGTGTCCCTTGGCTTATGTCTGCATCACTCTAATCTCTGCCTGTCGTCACTTGGTTGTCTTCTGTGTGTGTGTCTGTGTCCAGATCTCCTTCTCCTTCTAAGTACACCAGACATCAGAACAGAACCTGTCCTGATGGCCTCATCTTAACTTGATTACATCCACAAAGACCACAGTCACGGGTACCAGGGGTTAGGACTTCAACATGTCTTGGGGGATGCAATTCAACTCCCAACAGATACCATGAGCAATTAGGGATGTTTTTCGTGGGTGAGGGAAGGGAAAGGACCACCAATTTGACAAATCTGCTCTACAACACTTACCTGTGGTATCATGAAGCACAGGCTGCCATGACTACTAACTATCTATCTATCCATCCATCCCACCCATCCACCTATGATCTATCATGTATGTCTATTTGTCACCCATCCATCCATCCACCTATAATCTATCATGTATATCTATCTATCTATCTGCCTTTTTAAGTAAATCAAACGTTCCTTGTGAGCAGAAATTCTATCTTAGTTCCCTTGGGCTGCATATAAACAACAGAAATTTATTTCTCACAGTTCTGGAGGCTGGAAGTCTGAGATCAAGGTGCCACGTGGTTTGGTGAGGGCCCTCTTTCTGGGTCATGCATGGAACCTTTCATTGTGTCCTCATATGATGGAAGGGACAAGGGGATTCTCTCAGGCCTCTTTTATAAGGAACCCAATCTCATTCATGAGGGGTCCCTTCTAATGACCTCATCACTTCCTGAAGGCTCCACATCCCAATACCAACCCAATGGACATTGGGATTTCACATATGAATTCTGGGGGGCGGTGGGGGGATACAAACATTCAGTCCATACTAATAGCTTAAATCCTTTACCTTTCCCCACTGTCTAATCTAGGATCTAGAGTAAGTAGTTACTTAATCGGTTCTTGGTCTGTAGTTAGTTTTCACTTTTTGGTCTCTGAACTTAGGTCAGGGGGAGAAAAAGTTCTCTCTCTGAAGCACCATGCCCTAAGGGCATCTGAGGGTTGGATACCTGGGCTTGCTGGTCTACCCTCTTTCTTCCCAGCCCTTCCCTACATTCCACAGATCTCATCTACCAAATCCTACATGTGCACAGGGGTGTCCCCTGTAACAGGATGGCCCTGTAACTGTTCAGCGACATGATAATGTCAGACTCATCCATCAAGCCCTCCTCGAAGGAGTTCGGTTTTCCTAACGGAATGCAGGGTCCTAAAGAATGGGAAGCATCATAATGTGGGGTTTTGTGCAGGCAGGTTTCTAGCTGTGAGCTATGGACCTGAAATGATAGTTAAATCGATGGAGAGACGCTAAGCTATCCCCTCTGAATCCGGGCGTCCGTAAAACCCAATTATTGACAGCCGTGAGTGGATGGTTGCAGGCCAGCTCTTCCAGCCTTGATCGGAGCTCTCTCTCCCTCTCTCCCTCTCTCTCTGAGCAGGAGCAGCCCCAGAGGAATGGAAATGTGATGGCTAGCTGACTGTTTTCAGTCTGCATGACAAACTGCGTGCCCCCCAACAAGACTCTAGGTCAAGTGCTCTTCTCCATTCTGTGGAGCTAGTGGGGAGAAATTAGCTCTCGGTGGTATTCCCAATTACGGAGAAAAGCAATTCTGCCCTGATCCAGCTTTAATGTGCCTGGCACTGGACCAAGAGGCAGGAAGCCTGCCTTCTCCTCCAGCCTTGCTTACCGCCTCGAGCCACGACCTTGGGAGGTGACTTCACCTCTCAGCTTCTTTGTTGCCTCATTTGTAATGATCCACCTTTTATCACTTCACAGTCATGTTCTGGGATAAATGAGACAGGTCCCTACCTCTTTGAGTCCCCCAGAAAGACTGGAACCAGGTAAGTGCAAAGGAGGGCCATTTCTTTCATTTTGTTGCATGTGGTCCCAACCTGTGGGATTTCTGAATAATGGCAAAAATGGGTGGATTTATACCACTTTTTTCCTTCCCTAGGAGCCTCAAGGCATCACACCTCTTTTGTGGAGCAGATATTGTTGTGCCCATCTCTTACTCAGCAAACTGAGGGAGGTCGGCCTCGAAGTGAGGGGCTGGCACTAACCCAGTGCCGCTTCACTGCCAATGCGCAGGTCCCTACGGGGGCTTGGGGGATGGGCGCCGACGCAGCTGTTAAGCCGCATCTTAGCCGCTCTCCCGCCTTCCCTCCACTCCAGCTACACTGTCTTTCACTTTTTCACAAGCACCAAGTGCTTTCCAACCTCAAACTATACACGCCTGTTCTCCTCTGTGTCGGAGGTGCTTCCTCCCGCACATGTTTCCTCTGGCCAATCCCTACCCGTCCCTCAGGCCTCAGTTCAATGTCACCCTTGCAGTGAAGTCTTCCATGACCCCCATTCCATGCTCTCATAGGCACTGCACTTTTCCTTTACAGAGCTTTTCACATTTGTACCTAAATAACTGTTAGTTTAATGTCTGTCTTTCCCACTAATGATGCATTCCATGAGGGCAAAGATCTATTCGTCTTATTTATTACTGTGACCCTAGCACTCGGCAGGCACCCAATCTGTAGAATGACTGGATGGATGAATGGATGGATGGATAATGGATGGAGGGATGGGTGGGTGATGGACAGACAGATAGATCAATCCAGACGAGTGGATGACGGATGGATGAATAGAGGATGTATATATATGAGGATGACCCAAATTACCAGTATTCGTTCATCATCGAGAAAAAGTTCTGAGTTCCAAATGTTCAGAAAAGTCCATGGCTGCACACCTAGGACACGTGTCAGCAGGGCCGCACTGCCTCCGAAACTCTGGGAAGAAGCCTTCTCTGCCTCGCCCTGGCCTCTGACGGTGGCCGCTGAGCCTTAGCCGTCGGTGGCACCTGCGTCACACCAGCCGCTGCCTCCACGAGACGTGCGGTGTTCTCCATGTCTGTCTTCACATTGTTTTCCCTCTTCTCATAAGAATGCTAGTCATATGGGATTAAGGGTCTACCCTGCTCCAAGGTGACCTCATCATAACTGATTATACCTGTGACAACCATGTTTCCAAACCCAGCCACATACTGGACAGTCAGGACTTCAAGGTACCTTCTGAGGGGACTTAATTCAACCCACAGTAATCTGTGGGACAGCAACACCTTTCCCCGGTGTGCACCCTAGATACACAGACAAGGATGGTGGTGGCAGCCAGGGTTGTCACAGCAGGATGCCAGGACAGCCGACCTGCCCATGACCGGGGAAATGCATAAACTAAATGCGATGCCTGCAGATGATGCGGAAATGTGCAGCAGGCAGACATAATACATAGCATTTGCATACATCATCGTGGGTAGATCTTAAAAATATAGTGTGAAACGAAAAAGGTAGGAACTAGACTGAAATTTATGACACAACACCATTGACATAAATCTTGAATATACACCCAAAGAACGGCATTATCTACGTTTCATAAGCACTGGAAAGTGGGCTGAGAGGATTTATTTTGAACACACTGGAGTCGCTGCCTGTGGGAGGCAATGGGAAGCGCTAACAGTAGAGGGGGCGAAAACAATACAAGACGGCATGAGAGGGGCCTTGACGCGATGAATGCTGAGCGTGCGGCATCCCCTGGGGAGGGAGCGTCGGCGAAGGTGTGCCTCTGGGGTCTGGACTTCGCAGAGAGGGAAGAAGTCACGCAAGGGACTACTTAATGACAGTTGTGCTGAGGGCTCTGAGGAGTCCGGGGTCCTGCAGGCGCCCAGCGGGGAGGCAGGACCTGCTCCGGAGCACTGGGAGACACTGTGGAGAGAACAGCGCTTCCGCCAAGTCCTGGAGGAGAACTGGAGTTGTGCGGGGGGAGCAGGACAGAAAGTCGCAGGCGGCAGGACTGCATGCATGTATGTGAGCCTGAGGGAAGCCCAGGCCGGCTCAGGTGCGTCAGCCTGGGAGAAGGACAAAGTCCCCGTGCCCCTAAGCCACCCTCCCCATCAGCCCTAAGGAAGAAGAGGGGACAGAGCTGGCCATGGATGTGTGTCATCCACTCAGACACCCACAGGGACCAGGTAGCAAAAACGAGTAAATAACCCAGGTACATACGAAACACTTCTACAGAGAATCACAGGTCTCCCTGTATTTCAAAAACACAGGACTCCCCAAGTCATTCTTTCTCTCCCTCACTTTTGATAGAGATGGGGGACAGGAGTTGATAAAAGTTGGGGAACAACAGGGAGTGGTGGGGCCTGTGGAGAACCTGGAGGGGGCAGCCCAGCTAACGGGGCCGCTGCCACTTATCTTCAGGCAACACCTGAACACCTGAACACCTCCCAGACTCCGGTCCCAGTGTGGACAGATCTTTCCTTTTAAACAAGAAGCCATTAATCTGAATTGCACATTTAATCTTTTCATTTTACCTGTTACAATCTACTTTAACCATAATGAGGTACCACTGCAAACCCACTCGGATAGCTATGATAAAATAAATATAACAGGAAGCAACAGGTATTGGGGAGGGCGCGGGACAATCAGAGCCCCTGCACATCGCTGGTGGGGTGCAAAAGGGCTCAGCTGCAGGAAAGGCCGACGGGTCCTCAGAGAGTTACCACAGAAGGGCCACATGACCCAGCCATTCCACTCCTAGGAATGTATTCAAAAGAACTTAGAGCCGGCGCTCAAACAAGCACGTCTACACGTATGTTTACAGCAGCACTATTCAGAAATATTCAAAAGGTGAAACACACCAAATGTCCAGCAACAGCTAGACAGGTAAACAAAATGTGGTCTATCCATATAATGGAATATTATTCAGTCATAGAAAGAGATGAAGCGCTAACACGCTACAACATGGGTGAACCTCAAAGACATGATGCTAAGTGAGAGGAGCCATACTACAAAAGGCCACGCATTGCATGATTCTGTTTGTATGAAATGCCCATAATGGGCAAATCCATAGAGACAGAAAGCAGATTAGCAGCTGTCGGGGGTGAGGGGAGTTGGGGCTACGGCGGGGAGAAGGGGGCGGAGGTGAGTGAATAACGGGCATGGGGCTTCCTCCCAGGGTGACGAAAATGTTTCGGAATTAGACAGGACAGAGGTGGTGTCTGTATAGCATGGTGAAAGTACTAAATGCCACTGAACTGTTTGCTTTAAAATGCTTACATTTATATAATGTGGATTGCACCTCACTTTTTAAAAACTGAAAAAATTGTAACTTAAATATTTCAGAAAAAGTCGTGAACCAAATGAAAGCAGCCCGCAGGCAGAATCTGAGGCCCCATGCCACGTGTAAGGCTGGTGTGGCGCTTACAGTTAGCGCGAGCCCACAGGCTGGGAAGGAAACGGAGGCTCCAAGGGAAAAAGTGATTAGGTCAGGGTCACGTGCAGGAGCTGGGGCTGCAGCCGGGGGGTGGTCTCCAGGCAAACTGATCCCCTGGTTCCCTGTGTTTGGGACCAAGGGCTGTGAAAGCACAGGAAAGGAGGATGACAGCTATTTAAGCAGGTGGTGGCAGGAGGTCTTGTCTGAGCTGGAAGTTCTGAGATTGCCTCTAAAACTGTCACCTCCTCCCTCACCAGGCCCAAGGAACACACTCTGAATTTACCATGTATAAGGCTTGTGCTACGTGTGAAAACAGTAAAAGTAGCAAGCGTGAATGCCTCGGGGTTCATTCTGGGCAGGGTCTCCTCCGATGCTCACAGTGGCTCTAAGAGGCAGAAGCAGCAGAGCTGGCGTATCCGGCCTGCATTTAACTCACACAAATTCAACTACATGCAGTTGACCAAAGAGATGCTCATCGACAACATCGCCTGTCATGTTCCTCTCTGTGTGAACCTGCCACAAGGGAAGCTCGGCCGTGGAAGGTGTGGACTTGCTCTTCTGCAAGTCCTCAATCCCAGGGCCGCTGATAGAGTGAACCCTTGCTAGAGTGCGCAGCTCTGAGCATGACGCTAGACAACGGTTTCACAACCTCACCACTACTGACATCCTGGGTCAGAGAGCTATTTGCCGTGGCAGGGACCTGTGCACTGCAGGGTGTTTGGAGGCACCTGGGTTTTCATGGACCGTTTTGCCATCACTTTGGAAGCTGTTATCCACATATGCTGTAACTCAAAGGTAGTAAAATGATTCCATTCCCCAGGTGAGAAAACAGAGGATCACGGGGAGTGAGTTCCTTGCCCAAGGTCTCAGAGCTAATAAGTGACAAAGAAGTGGTTTGAGCCCCGTCGGTTTTGCTCTAGAACCCTTTTATTTTTTTCCCTGTCTCACTATTTTGCTTCTCTGTCTGCAAGGGGTACCTACAGGAAATCAGAATGCCAGAAAGTAGAGACTCTACCTAGCAGCCAGTCGTCTGCCTGCCTCCTGGGTCTGGATGAGGCTGCAGATAAATGCAGATTCAAAAACATATTTATTTCCCTGACCAGGTGGCTCAGTTAGTTAGAGCACCATCCCAATGTGCCAAGGTTGTGGGTTTGAACCCTTGTCAGACAAGAATCAACCAATGAATGCATAAATAACTGAAACAACAAATTGATGTTTCTCTTTCTCTCGAAAGAAAGAAAGAAAGAAAGAAAGAAAGAAAGAAAGAAAGAAAAAGAATGAAAGAAAGAGAGAAAAGAAAGAAAAGAAAGAAAAGAAAGAAAGAAAGAAAAGGTATTTGTTGAGTTTTGTATTATTTCGGACTCTTCGGATTGCAAGAGACAGAAACCTAACTCAGACTAGCTTAAACCCAAATGAAAACGTATTCACTCATAAAACTGGGAGGTTCAATATGGGGATGGCTTCAGGCATGGCTGGATGGAAGGGTCAGGGCACAGGCACTCCATGTTTGTTTTCCTCTGTACCGGCTTCATTCGCAGGCAGATTCTTCCCTCTTTTACATAAAGAGAGACAACAGCAGCACTGCGTGTTAAAGTCGACCACTTAGAAACCCAGCATACGCATTTTCTCCATCTCAACGGCTCAGTCAATATTCGTGAAGTTGGCTCTGACTGCCCTAACTTGGGACCCATGCACACCCAGGAACTGTTCACTGTGGCCTGGGGTGCATGGGACTCTCTGTGACAAGGTCTGCTCATCTCACAGAGGGGACCAGGAGGAGAGAGAAGAGGAAGCTATGGCCAGAAGGCAAGGGAATGGGGCTGGGCAGGTGGAACAGAGTCACGGTGCACTGCCGCGGCACGCCAAGGACTGGGCAAGGTGTGTTCAGTACGCAACGTCCTTTAACCGTCATGACAACTTTCTGTCATTACTGCCGTTTCACAGGGAAGGTCCTGAGGCCCAGAGAGGCCGGCATCTCATGTCCAGGTGAGGAAACAGCTCTCCTTGCCCACAGGCGCCCTGCCCTTAGGAGGTGGAGCAAGGACTGAAGCCCAGGTCAGTGTGGCTCGAAGTCCACAGCTTGCCCCCCATCCCACGGGAGCCCATCTGCACTGGTGAGCCGCGTGAAATCTCCTCAGTGCTTGTTCCAGTGTCTTAACTTGCAAACCCAGTCAGCGAGTTCTTTATTGCCACAAATGGTGCTATTAAACTAATGGCTCCGGGAACTACAGGCCAGCCTTGGAGCAGTCCCACAAGTCTCAAGCCTTCCCCAAGCCCTGGCTTCCACAGAAAGACATCAGAAGTTCTAAGAGCCGAGGTCCATGTGGAAACGTTTACCAGCCGCCATTTTGTTTCAGGATGGCAAAAAAACACCACACACCTTGAACTTGAGCTCCTTGTGCAATGACTAACTGGGAGGTAAAAGCGGTCGAGGTCAGTTACCTCCTCAAAAAGTCTCTTGTAAAGGGTGGTGGCAGACCTCATCAGGCAAAAAGCTGAGAAACCAGGGTTGAAACAGAGGCCTCTCTCTGTTTGGCCAATAAGCAGCTGTGGAGGATGCGTAGGACGGAGCTAAATTTATTTGTTCCTTTCTTTCTCGGAACAGCAGTAACGAGGCTCAAAATGCAGCTGTCTCGCTCTCCCGTGGGCCTTCTGCAGGCACCAGCCTGCACAGAGGTCGGCCCTCCAGGACTTGGATTCCTTTCCGGACTGTCCCCTTCCTGCTGCGGGCAGGCCTCCCAGCACCCCTCTGTAGTTTGGGGCTAGAATCCTGTGCCAGGGGGTAGAAAGTTGGAACTGCCTCCCAGACCTCGGGTGAAATCATCACCTTTTAAAAACAGGCGAGCTTCAGAACACAGATACCCCGGTCTGGGGCAGGCAGCTCACAGCCACACCCTGGAAAACCACAGAAGTCCCGGACGCCTCCGCTTTCACTGCTCAGACCTGTGGGAAACTTGTAAGACACAAGCCGTGTGGGGAGGGGGCAGGGCGTCTTGGGAGGGGCCGTCCAAATACAAAGCCAGGCTGGTTTGGCAGAGCCTTTGCCAGGATCCATGTGTTTTCGGGAAGCCTCGCTGAGGGCCACACTCAGCCAGGCCTGGAGGGTACTGGTTGAAGTGGTTTTTTAGAAGTGCTTTGTGAGACTTTCAAAAGGTACCCACGGGTGGGGAAGTGAAAGGAGGAGGGGACCGGGTTAGAAACTGCTTCTTTATTTCTAGCCTCGCTTGAACGGCTTCTTGACGGTTACTGCTCCGGTTTTGCTGAGTCAGAAGCATCCCCCAGCTGCTCACCGGAAACACAGCTGTTAGGCGAAAATAACCACAGAAAGGAGCATCGTGCACCTTCCAGAAAAGGGGCCAGAAAACCTCAAAACAAAAGAGAAGAATACAAAACAAAGAGGCACTGTCAAGAACCCACGGCCGCCTGCTCACTTATCCAAACCCATGGCTTTCTCCTTGTCACCCACAGTCGAAGATGGAGCCCAATTTCACTGCTTTTCCACGGCTCCCCGCCCCCAAAAGAGATGGGACCATGTCCTCAGCCCTGGAACTTGTAAGTCTGACTGTATTTGGAAAAGGGGTCTTGGCAGATATAATTAACCGAAGGATCTCAAAATGAGATCCTTTCCTGGGTGCACCCTAAATCCAATGACAGGCGTCCTTACAAGAGTAAGGCAGGAGGTTAGACACGAGAGACACAGAGCGGAAGGCCAGGTGCGGGCAGAGGCAGAGACTGAAGCTATGCAGTTCCAAGCCAAGGAACAGCAAGGAGTTGTCACAGCAGTCCTAGGAGACGAAGAGCTACCCACGCCTTCCACTGGCCAGGCCTTTCCCCGGCTACCGTTTTCCCCTTGTCCAGACTGGAAATACCCACGACATTTTGGTTACAAGTTGTCTTACATGGATATTGAGGTTCTATTTGTAATTACCAGGAAGCAGGAAGGGGTGCCTCGAGGACTCCAAGGACTAGGGAGCAGCTAGTTCTTGATAAGACTCTGCCACCGCCCAGATATGTGACCTCGTTTACTGAGGCGCCTGAGCGTGGTGCACTAGAACACCGGCTCTGGGTCTGAATACTGGCTCTGCTACTCACTAACTGGGTGGCCTGGGATGAGGCAGTTAATTAGCCTCTCTGGGCCTCGGTTTCCTCATGTGTACAACGGGGAGATAACCTGAAAACCAACCTGCTATGAAACATATAGAGATGGTGAAAAGAATAATTATTCTTAATGCATAACAGAGTTTCTAGGGAAGTCAGGGCAATTCCCAGGGTACAGAAACAAAGAAGTAAAGAAAACCCCAAGCAGATGGTGCAGTACCAGCAATTCTCCAGTAGGAGCCTGGGGACAGGAGACATCACCTTGAGTCACACAAGGGTGGAAACTGGAAAACCATCATAAAGCTAGGGCTTCCAACCTGGCTGGTGTGGTTCAGTGGGTTGAGTTCTGGCCTGAGAACCAAAGGGTTGCTGGTTCAAATCCCAGTCAGGGCACATGGCTGGGTTGAGAGCCAGTGAGAAACAGTCACAAGTTGATGTTTCTTTCCCTCTTTTTTTCCCCTCCCTTCCCATCTCTAGAAATAAATAAAATCTTAAAAGAGAAAAAAAAAAGAAAGAAAGAAAAGCTGGGTCTTCCCTAAGCTTAGGGCTTCCATGAGCTTCCCTCACCTCATGCAGTTGTAAATATTGAATTCGTACATGCAAAGCTGCACCTGGACGAGGCTGTGCTTGACGGATCTTATTGTCTAGTACTTATAGAAGTCTCAGAAATGTCTATTGTTTTTGGCAGTTCAGCATCTGTGATGCCATCTTTTGATGACAGCATTCCAGTTTATGTTTAACAAACTACATCTCTTCTACCTCCATGTTCCAGGGGAGGATGTACAAGGCAGATCTGGCCAATCAGGGTCAAAGATTAGTTCAGGGATGGACGTGGAATCCAAAGTACGTTAATTAGAGTGAATAATTTCTGAAATCATTGGGAAAGAGAAATTTGCTTTTTCTTGGCTCCACTACGTAAGTGGGATGTGAGCCTGGAGCTGCTGGAAGTTTTCTCTGCCACACAACCTCAGGAGAGCCTGCCCAAAGATGATGCCAAAACCAGACAGAGACGGAGACGGAGATTCATGTTGACATTGCTTGAGTCCCTGGATCCAACAGTGCCTGCAACCATTGGTACGCCCCAGAATAAATGTTCTTCATGCTTAAGGTAATTTGAGTTGGTCACTTATGAACAAAGGCATCCTGGCTCCCAAATGAATCTCGGCAATTCAAGAAAGCATCTTATTATTTCCGCTTTATGAGAAGAAACTGAGGCTTAAAGACATTTAACCACTAGCTCAAACTTTCACTGCTAGTAAGTGGCAGAGCTGTGATCTGAACTCAGGACTGTGATCTGATCTACTTAGCCTTGGAAGGCAAACAGTGATGTGCTTAGTGCACCGAGGCTTTTCAATCATGCCTTGTGAAAGTCACATAAATCTCAAGGTTCTGTGTGGTTCATCTGTAAAATAAAAGAGTTGGTATAGTTTTAAGCTTTTAAAAATATATATGAGCACAAAGGTTACTATGACAATAAATCACGTATTTTCCGTACATAACTAAAGATGTTAGCATGTGTCATATTTGCTTCACAGACAAGACGATTTCTGAAAAGCCATACAGTCCCTGTCTCTATGTCTTGATTCTAGATTCTGAAATGCCAAGGCAGTCTGACTCTAGATAACTTGAATTAAAAAACAAGAATACTGAAGTCTTTTATATTGACTCACATATTTACAGTTTCTGCATTCTTCATTCCTTAGGTAGATCTGAGTTACATGATACCATTTTTATTCAGCCTGAAAAGGACTTCTTTTAATATTTCTGCTGGTAACAAATTCTACCATCTTTTGTTTGTCTGAAGAATATCTTCATTTCACCTTCTGTATTTTAAGAATATTGTCACTGGATATAGACTTGGTTGAAAGTTGGTTTTTATTTTATTTCATTTTATTTTTAATATAATGAACTGAGAATGTCATTCCATTGTCTTATGGCTTGCATTGTTTTTATGGAAAATCAGTGATATTTCTTATCTTTGTTCATAATATGTAATAAGTCTTTTTCTCTTGGCTGCTTTTAAGATTTTCTCTTTATTGCTAGTTTTAAATTATTTGATTATAATGTGCATTGATTTTGTTTTCTGTGTTTATCCTGCCTCAGATTTGTTGAGTTTCTTGGGTCTGTAGTTTTATATCTTCATCCATTTGGAACATCTTCAGCCATTATCATTTCAGGTATTATTTTCACCCTCCTTTCCTACTGGGACTCCAATTACAATGTAGGATCAAACATGTGATATTGTTGCAAAGATTTCTGATACTGAGATCATTTTTGTCTTGTGTTTTTACTCATTGTACTCTAGTTTGAATAGTTTCTATTATTATTTTCATCATGTATATTGCTTCTGCAGTCTTAATATGCTATTTAACCTAGCCAATAAAATGTTCCTTTTAGATATTGTATTTTTCCTTTCTAGAAGTTTCATTTGGTTCTTTAAAAAAAACTTCCACTTCACATTTTGTTCATGATTTCCTTTAAATCTTTGAACATATTTGTAATAGCTCCTTTAAAGTCTTTTTTAATTACATCTTCTTTGTTATTTTGGGTCTGCTTATATTGACTGATAGTTCTCCTGTAATGGGTCATATTTCCTTGCTTCTTCAGGTGTCTAGTAATTTTTTTACTGGATGCTAGACATTGTTAATATTATGTGGCTGAATGTCTAGATTCTGTTGTTTTCCTTTGAAGTTCTTTGGAGAACTGATCAGTTTGATTTTTTTGAGGCCTTTAAAAACGTTTTACTGGGGGTGGTGGATCTAGAGGAGCCATTTTTCTAAGGCTAGGTTAGCCTTACTATTGTACTAAGGAGTGACTTCACTGTGGTCTTTAATGAATGCCTTGGATATTCAATTAGGCCCATTTTAGCTTGCTGAAACTTGAACCACCCCCCCACACATATCTCCCAGTCCCGTGAGAGCCGTACAAATTATTCAGCATATACACCCACAGTAGTTGTTCCTTGTAGCATTTCACCAAATGCCAGAGGAATTTGGTACTCAGGAAATGACTCAGGGAGCTCTCTATACAGATTTCTGGTCCTGTTTATCTATCTAGCATCTTCTTTGGAACATTACCTCAGACATTCCAGCTTTTTCAATCTCCACGTATGCTGACCTATGTCTCCTTAATTCCTAGAGGCTATCATTCTCCTCTTGGGACTCTTCTCTCTGTGCTGCCCTCTAGGCAGCACTCCCAGGCAGAAAGCCAAGGTCATCGCGGGGCTCACTTCCTTTGCCTCCTTTCTTTCGGTGCTCAGAGCTCTGCACTGTCTGTTGCCCAATGTATGAAAACGGTTGTTTGATATATTTTGTCTAGCTTTCTAGTTGTGTACATCTGGAAAACATGTCTGGTACCAGTTGCTTCATCATGGCCAGAAGCAGAAGTTGACTTTAACTAACTTAAGCTAAAAAAGAATGCATTGGAAGGGCCTGGGGGGACTCACAGAAGCAACAGCCAAACATCAGCCCTTAGAAAGGGCAGAGATCCAGGGAACTAAGAGACAGTCTCTTCAGGGTATAGACACCGGAATGAATGAGTTCCAACCCTGTAGAGTCCTTTTTTTCTTTTTTACAGATTTTATTTATTTATTTTTAGAGGGGAAGGGAGGGAGAAAGAGAGGGAGAGAAACGTCAATGTGTGGTTGCCTCTTGTGTGCCCCTTACTGGGGACCTGGCCCACAACCTAGGCGTGTGCCCTGACTGGGAATCCAACAAGGGACCCTTTGATTCACAGGCTGAGAGCACTCAGTCCACTGAGCCACACCAGCCAGGGCTAGAGTCCTTCGAGGCTCAAATTTCTGGGAGAACAGTCTGGCCTAGCCACTGTCATGGACTTATCTCTTGACCAAAGGAAGGCAACACAGACACTTTGATTAACAATACTATCAAGATGATAGCCAATCGCAGAGGACTGCCAAAACAAAACTGGCTTGCTCTTTTCAGGAGAAAGGAAAATAGCTGCTAGGCAGGCAAAAACAACAACAACAACAACAACAGACACATTACACAATGTTTACTAGAGAACAAAATCTTCAAATGGGATTGGGTTTTAAACTCAGAGCCATTAAGTTTCATTCTGTTATTTAACCACTAGACTGCATAGCTGCCCTGACATCCCCACCTTCCCCAGTGACACAGGCTTTCCCCATGACATTTCCACTTTACGGGCAACAAGGAGACAATACAAATTTTGCATCAGGCCAGAAGCACCAGTTTAGGGCTCACTGGGAACAGGTTCTCTGAGTCTGCCAATGCTCAAGGAAAACTTCCAGAAAATAAAATTTGCTTGTGGGTGAAAGGCAAGCTGGGACTTGTGTCCTGGGAAGAGAGCGAGAAACAAAACGTGTCTGCTCCCCTTCTCTACCCATAACCACCTGGAGCTGGAAGCTCTTTGCCTGCAAGAGCGCGTGTTGCGTTTCAAGAGTGAGCATACGGTGGCTGCAGGCTAGTTTACATTGTCAAGTAAAGGCGCGGCTTGATTTTGCCACACATATAGACAGATGCACCAACGGGGAAGGGGGCCAGATGTTCTCTGCTTAGGTTATCCTAAGGAAATTCTGCTGCTCCCACTCTGCCTAGAGGCTAATCAGATAATCTGTGCATGTGTGCGTCTATAAAACTCACCACCGAGGTCCCTGAAAATCCCCCATGAACATTGCGGTCTTGTGTGCGATCGTACCCATTTCAGAGACGGAAAATCTGAGGTACAGCGTGTGGGACTGTGAGTCGGGGATAAAATCAAGAACTGTGTCCATGGCTACAGGGTAAGGCTCTCTTGGCGCGCCCTGAGGACAGTGCTGAAAGCAAGGGAGGGAGGAGAGGGCGCAGAGGAGGGGGATAGGGGAAAGAAAAAAAGCAAAGCAATCTTCAGAGGTACCTGGGTTCTGGAGACTTGAGAGATGCTTACTCTTGGTGCATAATTAAGACTTAAATTGAAATCAAGGTCAAGTAAAAGCATATCACATCACACGGTTAAGATTTTCCTCCAGCTTTTTTGTTTTAGCGTGTGTGTGTGTGTGTGTGTGTGTGTGTGTGTGTGTGTGTTTAGCTATGTCCAGTCTCTGGCTCTACTTAGAAAGACTTTTCACTCCTCATGGAATTCTCTCTTTTCCATTCTCTTCCCAAGAAGGGAATCATGGTATTTTCATGCTGATTAAGAAAAGGCCAAAAGAAAGTTATAAAATTACTTTCTGGGAGGGTTTTAGTGACTTGTATCTTGTTGACTGATCTAAAACATTGAAAAAAGAGGGTGGAGGGGTCTTTAGAGAGAGAAGAAGAGGGAACCTAAGATACTTAGAAGAACGGCGGACTTTGGAGCCAACTCTGAGGCCAGTAGGAAAGAAATCTGGGATTAGGACAGTCTTCTGGGGAAGCGTCTAGAGCCTGCAAAGTCCCTAAAGGGGCACATGATCATGTTTAGCTCTGACCAGTGTGGCTCAGTGGTTGGGCATCGTCTTGCAAAGTGAAAGGTCACCGGTTTGATTCTCGGTCAGGGCACATGCCTCGGTTGCAGGTTCGATCCCGTTTGGGGCATGTGTGAGAGGCAACTGATCAATGTTTCTTTCTTACATCTACGTTTCTCTCCCTCCCTTTCTCCCTCCCCTCCCCTCTCTCTAAACAAATAAAGTAAAACAAAATAAGATTTTAAAAAATTTAAAAAAGAACATGTTCATTGATGTATTTCTGATGCCAAGCACAATGTGTGATCCATAGTAGGTGTTCCATAGATTATTTGTTGACGAAAGTATGACTGAGTGCATGTGAATCTCCAGTCACTTCTCCCTTATATATTTGCCAAAACAGATTCCAATGCTTCCATACCTTTATGCATTGTTTCCATGCTTTCTTGTCCTGGCAACTGTCCCTCTGCCTTTCAAGGCAATGGATCTTAACTTTTGTGGGTCACGAACTCTTCTGAGAATCTGATGAGAGCCATGAATCCTCATCTCAAAAAAATACACCAACTCATACACACAATTTTGTGTATCTCTTCAAGTGAGCGAACGCACTGAACCTCACTCATGGTCTCCACCTAACACTTCTTCCCAACACTCTCTCCCTTTTACCCACAAAGTCATTTGCTCCTTCACTGGGTTCACATAGCACTTTTTCCTTGTAGTTCACACCAGTGGTACTTATTTTGCTCACACACCTGTCGTTTGGGCAGGGCTTAAGAGTGTCCCTGCTGCTCCACTCGGTGATAGCTGCGGTGGCGGGAGGCAGGAGCTGGGATCCTTGGAAGGCTTGTTCACTCGTCTTTCTAGAAGCTGCTGCTGAAAGACCTGGAGAGCTGGGAGCGGAAGTAGCTGGGGGTCCTTGGGCAGCTTGCCTGTCTCTTACCTGGTATCTCTTTGCAATCTCTCTGGCTTATGCAGAGCACTTTAAACATACTTCTCATATTACTTAACACACAACATTGTAGTGATTACTTATGCTCACTGATTGGGGTAGTTTACTTAGTCTGTTTCACCAGCAACACTGTAAGTCCTTCTGGGACAAAGGAAGCAACTTGTTCATCTCTATGTCCCCGGGGCCTTAGAAAATACCTTGTATATAGTAAGCACTTAATATTAATACATGCTAGTTGCAATATATGTGTAGGTATGTACTTATTTTAATTATTATATCCCACTACATTTTTTTAAAGATTAAAGTTAGCTTATTTACATACATCAATATAACAAAATAAAATTTTTAACACAAGGAGATAGGGACTAAGTGAAAATAAAAATAGGGAAAATATGTTGGAATAAAAGATAAGATTGGTATCCAAAATATATACCACAGATTTCTACACCATTATTAGTGGTGGCCCAAAAATCTGATTTGAGCATCCTGGCAGTAAGGGCAAAGAGGGAAGTGTAAGCAGTTACAAAATTTGTCGCATTAGATGTAAACAAACTGATTGCTTGGGAAAAGGCAGCTTTCACAGGTTATGTAAAATTGCAACCTCCCCACAATAAAAATGATGGCAAGTTTACGCAATTTCTCCATAATGCCCCTCAATGCAGGCTAAGGGAAGTCCAATACAAGCAAGTATATAAGAGGCCAAAACAAAGGAGCTAAAGGCTGCAGTTCTCTGTGGGTCTGGTTTTATCTCGGGAAACGTGTGAGACGATCCAGCCCAGCTCTTCAAAGGGTGCACAGGTAGGCCCTGGAGAGGCTGCCCTACAAAGAGTTCGGTGGTTAAGAAAAGGTGGGAAGCCCACCTATGTCCTCCTTTTGGAACTTCACAGGGAACACTAGCATTTTAAAGCCTCTGAGAAGTCCTGCAGTAAAGACACCCAGTACTTCCCAAGCTCCTTTGGCCCCTGTGTGCAAGAACCTAGGGACAGCCTTCAAGTGGCATCTGCGTCCACTGACCCTACTGTGTAAGGAGTTTTTCTTTCTCATAAGCACAGATGGGATTAACAGGCTGCTATTCTTAAGCAAGGTAAGCCAATATTTCTTTCTTTTGTCCTTTCTCAAAAGGACCTAGGAAGGAAACAAAGTAGTATCTGCAAATCTGCTTAAACACCTTCTTTGAAAATCCTTTTTACTTGCTCTTTTTTTTGATGTATGACTCCTCACGACTAAAAAAAAAAAAAAAAATTACGGAGAAGTTTGTTCTTCCAAATTTCAAATAAGGCACAAGACAAGCGTGACTGAATGTCACCAAGAGCCCACAATCTCTGCCCCTGAGAAAATAAAGAGGAGTCAGCACACCCATTTCCTTGCCGGTCGCCCCTGCAGATACCAGACAAGTCCCCTTGGCTTTTCCTAACCCTGATCACTAAATGAGCCGCACTTGCTCAGGCCAGTCAGGAAACTCAAGCGCCTCGCTTTCAGCAGATGGTCAGGAGCAGCAAGGGAGGTAACTGTCTATTTGTTTTGGCATCGCACGTGTGAAGAAAGAAAGGGTAGCGTGTGCTACCCTTTGTCCATTTCCTGTGTGTTGGTACGCGAGCATTTCTATGTCAAAGGAATCAAAGTGTGATCCAGTTTGAAAAGGGAAACTGTGTCTCAGAGGCCACAGAACAATCCCAGAGTCTTTTCTTCACAAAGTGTCTGTTAATAACCTACTTACTATTCTGTGGAACACATTGTAGAAAACTGATTAAATAAATGGAGAGGCTACAGAGCCTTTAGGTCGACAATTCTCAAACTAGGTTCCAAGGAGCACTGGGGTTCTCCCAGGGCTTCAGGAGCTGCTAGAGAGGGGGGCAGGGGCTCTTTTTAGGTAGGAAGCTGAGCCCCAGATCCCATTCAACTAAGGTAGCTTCTATTTTATCTACCTAAGAAAATGTTTGGGTGGAAAAAGGAAGGAGGGAGGGAGGGAGGGAGGGAGGGAGGGAGGGAGCGAGGGAAGGGAAGGAAGGAAGGAAGGAAGGAAGGAAGGAAGGAAGGAAGGAAGGAAGGAAGGAAGGAGGGAAGGAGGAAATTGGGGGAGGGAAGGAGGGAGGGGAGAGGGAGGTTTCTGTTACTTAAATTTAGAAAACGTGTGAGAACCACTGCTTTCAACAAAGCCCCACAAATATTATTTCTCATAGCTGAGATTCTGATAAGAATTGAAAAGCAAACAGTTTTAGTTATACTCTTAGCAAGAATCTGGCGGGGGTGGGGGGGCGACGCAGAAATTTAGATTTATTTTAATTCTAAGTAGAGGCATGGAAAAGATAAAATAAACAAAGAAAATATATGCAGGCATATAATTAATAAAGATTTAATATTCCTAATTTATAAAACAATCCTACAAATTAATAAGAAAAAGACCAATAACCCAGTAGTAACAGGGGCCGAAGCTACAGAATTCACAGAAGCAGAAATGCAAATGGCCAATAAACATATGAAAAGATGCTCAGGCTCACTTGTCAGGGAAATGCAAATGAGATACTATTTTTTACCCATCAGATTGGCAAAAATGGAAAATATGTGTAACATCCAGAGTTGGAGAGGGTGTAAGGAATCCAGTCCTCTCAAACACCATCGGGGGAGGACTGTAAATTATTATAACATCGCAGAAAATCAACTGTTGGTATTTTTGAAAATTTAAACTGTGGCCCAGCACTCCCACTTCTGGGACTATATCCACCAGAAATGAAAATGCCAGTATAAAAAGACATAAATATATGAAGTTTATTGCAGCATCATTTGTAATAGTTTAAAGAAAAAAACCCTGGAAACAATCTGAATGTATGTTAATAGGAAAATGGTTGAACAAATCATGATATGTTAAGGAATGCAGTGCAGCTACTAAAAATTATAAAATAAAATTGTACATATTAGCTGGGGGATATGCTCACACCACCTTGTTAAAGAGATAAGAGCAAAGAGCAAGTGTGATCCTATTTTTATTTTAAAAATAGTAAAAGGTCAAAAAAAAGTCAGTAAGTGGATTTCTATATGTTTTTTATAAATAAAGACAAGAACAGGAAAACATTTATACCAAATTGTTAACAGTGATTACACTGGGGAGCTGGACTGGAGAGGAGTGAAGAGACTATTAATTTTATTTTAGACACTTCTTTGCTGTCTGAATTGTTACAAAAGATATGTATTACTTTTGTAATTCAATTGATCGTAATTTTGAAAAGCAGGATTAGGAAAGAAAATTCAAAGCAAATCAAATTACTCGAGACTCACTGGAAGGCTGGGTGGGGAGGGTGGGCTGCTGCTATGGAATCATGAAGCACTAAGCCCGATGGGGTCTGTGGCTCATAGCAGGCACCCCAACTATGCAAGGGGCTGGGTTGGAGGGCGGCCTTTCAGTAGTGCCCCGTTTCCCTGGAAAAACAGTCCTGACTCTTCTCTAACGCATGACAAAGGACAGGACGAGGCCCCAAAGTAATGTGCATTAGAACGGGGGTTGACGCATTTTTTTCTGTAAAAGGGTAGCCAGCACAGATGTTAGGGTTCGTGGGCCATCCAGGCTCCCCCACAACTGCTCAGCCCTCCTTGTTGTGAATCAACATCTGCAGACAATAGTAAATGAATAGACATGGCTGCGTCCCAATAAAACTATTTATAAAACAGGTAGTGAGCCAGGTTTGACCCAGGGCCTATAGTTTGATGACCTTTGCTACAAACCATTGGCATAATTTATTTTAAAAGTAAACTGTTCATTTTGTTGATGGTTTCCTTTGCTGTGCAAAAACTTTTTCGTTGATGTAGTAGTGCCATTTGTTTTTCTTTTGTTTCCCTCGCCCAAAAGGATATATCCAAAAATATATACAGGGTCCGGCACAAATAACACCCCTTTTTTTTAATTACAAAATCTTTTACTTCAAAATCATAAGCATGTAATTCTGTTGCACAACAATATCACACTTAAGAACACCATATGACATTTTAGGTGAAATGTTCAAATTAAAGCTATAAATTATTGCGCCCATATTATTACACTCAAGCAGGCCTTACTTCTGCCAAACCCTGTATATTACTAAGAGTTACACCAAAGACTTTACTGCTTATGTTTTCTTCTAGGAGTTTTATGATTTCAGGTCTTACATTTAAGTCTTCAATACATTTTGAGTTTATTCTTGTATATGGTATAAGAAAGTGGTCTAGTTTTTTTCTTTCTTTCTTTTTTTATTTTTTTGCATGTATCTGTCCAATTCTCCCAACACCATTAAACAGACTGTCTTTACCTCATTGTATGTTCTTGTCTTCTTTGTCAAATATCAATTGACCATGTAGGTGTCGGTTTATTTCTGGGCTATTATGTTCCATTGATCTCTATATCTGTTTTTATGCCAATATCATGCTGTTTTAATTACTACAGTCTTGGAGTATAGTTTGATATTAGGTAGCATGATACCTCTAATTTTGTTCTTCTTTCTTAAGATTGCTGTGGCTATCCTTGGTCTTCTGTGGTTCCATATAAATTTTAGAATTATTTGTTCTAATTCTGTGAAAAATGTCATTTTGATAGAGAGATTACACTGAATCTCTAGATTGCTTTTGGGAGTATGGACATTTTCATGATGCTAATTCTTCTTATCTATGACCATAGTATAAGTTTCTGTTTCCTTCAATTTCTTTCTTCAGTATCTTAAAATTTTCCACCTACAGGTCTTTTACCTCTTTGATTAAATTTATTACTAGGTATTTTATTTTTTAGACTTATTGAGAGGATTACTTCATAAGCTAAATAAACATCTTACCACTATGCTGTACACATGACCAACGCTGAATGTCACATGTAATTGAAAAATAAATAAATAATAGAAAAAGTAAACTTTCTCATTGAAGCATATGTCAAATACACATGAGAGAAGTACACAAACCTGGTTAGTTTTCATAGAGCCGTAGCTGCCACGTGGATTAAACGTAGAACATTACCAACACCCCAAGCACTCCTCACGGGCCTCCCAGTCACCCCATCCCCCACTACAAAGACGACCACTAATTTCACATCTATTTTCATAATTTGGCCGCTTGGCTATAAACCTTACGTAAAAGTGATCACGCAGCACTTTCTTTCACTAGATAATGTATGAGGAGATTCATCCGCATTATCATGTGGGTTTGTCCAACTGCATCGTTACACAGTGTTCCGCATACAGTGTTACAGTTACAGCATTGAAAGATGCGCCACACTTTATGTATCTGTTCTATTATTGATGATATTTACGTTGTTTCCGGTCTGGGGCTTGCTACAGACTGAATGTTCATGTCCCACTAAAATTCATGTTGAAACATTAATCGCCAATGTGATAGTATTAGGAAGTGAGGCCTTTGGGATGTGGTTGTCATGAGGGTGCAGCCCTCACGGATGGGATTAGTGCCCTTATAAAAGAGTCCAGAACGCTTCCTCTTGCCTTCCCCACTATGTGAGGACACAGTGAGAAGGCACCCTCCGTGAACCAGCAAGCAGCTGTCCCTCTACAGACAGTCTGCCAGCACCTTGATCTTGGACTTCCCAACCTCCCAAAGTGTAAGAAAGAAATGTCTGTTGTTTGTAAGCCCCTCAGTCTATGGTATTCTGTTACAGCAGCCTGAACAGACTGAACAAGGTCATTACACGTAATGCCACTATGGACATTCCTGACCATGTCTGTGGGTGCGTGCATTTACGCATTGCTATCGGGCATATATGCAGCATATACGTGCTACATTCAGCTTCAGTGATAGTCCCAGTCAGCTCTCCCAGGCGGTTGTACTCATGGACATGCCTACCTCCAGTGTATGGGAGCTCCAGCCAACACTTGGTATCGATGGAGTTCTTGTTTTTTTGTAATTTTAATCATTCTTGTATGTGTATGTGTAAAATTTATATACAGTAAAATGCAAAGATCTTAGGTGTCCAGCTGAAAGTTTTTGCATATGTAAAAATTTTCACTGTGGTTTTAATTGCATTTTCCTGATGTCACATGAGGTTAATTCCCTTTTGACAGGTTTAGTGGCCATTTGGATTTCTCTCTCATGAAAAACGTATTCACGTGTTCTGCCCATTAAAAAAAAAAAATTGGGCTGTTTGTCTTTCCCTTATTGATTTGAGGGCATTCTTTAACTATTCTGATTACAAGTCCTCTGTTGGGTATCTTTATCCAAATGTCTTCTCTCACTCTGTGGTTTGCATTTTCATCTTCTTAATGGAATCTTTTGATGAACAGAAGTTCTTAATTTTAATGATATCCAATTGATCAATTGTTTTCTTTATGGTTAGTAATTTGTATGTGGGTGTGTATGTATCTGTGCTATGTGTGTATATCCTGCCTCAGAAATATTGGCTGAAGAAAAACTGTTTTTCTCCTCGTGGCACTTCTGACACCAAATGTGCGAGTGTTACCCCACACCAACAAGTTTTCCAACTCTTGGGACACCAACTGGGTGTCAATTCAATTTGGACCCTAACTACAGGCTGTTGGTGTCAGGCTCCACAGGTTAAGGGCTCAGTATCACACAAGTGCCCCCACTCAGATGTCCTCCACCCAGGTTCAGGAATTCATTGGAGTGCCTCACAACATTCAGGGGAACATTTACTTATGTTTACCAATCTATTATAAAGGACACAGACAAACAACCAGGTGAAGAGGAACACAGGGTGAGGTCCCAAAGGGTCCCAAGCACAGTAGCTTCTGTCTCCATGAAGTTGGGTGGGCCACCTTCTGGAACATGAATGCGTTCACCAACCTGGCAGCTCTTTCAACCCCACAGTTTAGGAATTTTTATGGAAGCATCATCACACAGACATAACCGATGATTAACCCCATCTCCAGCCTTCTCCTCTCTCCAGAGGAGAGGGGGTGGAACTGGAAGTTCCAAGCTTCTAGTCATGGCTTGATCTTCCTGGGGACCAACCCCCACCCGGAAATCATCCAGAAGACCACCAAAAGTCACCTCATTAGAACAAACGATGCTCCTATCACCCGGGAAATTCCAAAACATTTAGGAGCTCTGTGTCAAGAACCAGAGGCAGAGGCCAAAACATATTTCTTCTTATGTCACATCTGCCTACCCTAGAGTCATGAAAATATTTTCCTGTTATCTCCTAGAAGCCTACTGTTTTACTTTGTATGTGTAAGTCTATAACCACCATCCTAACAATTTCAACCGGGAATGTTTAAGGGGATACATTACCCACTACAATGTTTTCAGTCCTTCCTGGTCTTCCAGAACCCTGCCGTTTGCCATCAAGAGGCGGGGTCTAATTCCCCTTCTGCCCAACCAGGGCTGGCCTGGGACCGCCTCAGCCAACAGAATGCAGCACAAGTAACAGCGTGACTTCCAAGGACAGGTCACAGAAAGTGATACAGCTTCCGCCCAGCACTCTCTCTCTGAGGAAACCCGCTCTGGCTGCCCTGACCGCCAGGTAACGGGTCCTGCTCCCCTGCAGCCACCACGCTGGAAAGGCCTCATGGAGAGACACGCTGGGATACAACGCACTCCCAAGGCGCCCGGCTGCCCCTCCCCGAGCGGTGCAAGTCTTTCCAACGCCCATGGTAGACATGGGCACGAAGAGCCGCAGACGGCCCCGACCCCAGCCACCCGGCGCGCCCTGACCTAGAACGGCCGGCCAAGCTGCTTGTGGGCCCCTAGCCTAAAGAAACCGTTGGTTTATGCCACTGTGGTTAGGACACTCTTGTTACACAGCGAAAATAGCTGGGACAGCAGGGAAGGAGGGACCCGCCCCCTCGAGTCACTGGGAGAACTAACCCGTGGGCTGGGGTAGGCTGGTCTCCACCCTGCTCCTTATCACAGGGTCTGTTTCAACCCTCCAGGGCAAAAGACGCTTCGGGTTTCCCTCTTCAAGACTCATTTTAATCTCCTTAGTGTCTACACAAATGAAAGAGCATATTCTTGAAAAGGGAAAGGCTCCTGGAGATTAAGCAGATGGGAAAGATGAGATAAGACAGAGCAGCCCCCTTGGAAATGCTTGAAGGGCAGTGAACATAGTGAACGGAGTCTTGGTGTTCATCCAGGGAGATTAGCTGGAGTGATCAGTTCATGAGCTTTGGTCAGAAAGATAAGACCTAAGGGGACTGGGGGAGAACCCGTACCCCATCCAAGGGAGGAATGCGGCCAACTTCACAAAGGGATCTCATTGCTCTGGCGTCCCCCGTCACTCAGTTGCTGGCTCCGGCGACCTAGCAGCTCAGGTTAGAAAGTGCTCCTTCCAACCGGGCCCAGGGTCTGACCAGGCCTCTCTCTGACCCAGCCAGAGGGAAACGGCTGTTTCTACTTCCTGGAGGTTTAAGTGGAACAGGCAAGTCAGGGTGCTTGATTAATTAACAGGACGGCACTTTCACTTTTCAAACATTGCTTGACCTGCTGATAATGGCAATAACACCTACTTCTGTCTGCAACCATATTATTGACCCATTTACCTGCTTATTCCTTGTCCCTACAGCGACTCTACCACACAAGCTACAGGAGATCAGAGACCTGGGTCATCTGTCCCAGTGGGTGGCACAGAGTGGGCCCAGAAATTACTTCCTGAATGAATGGGTGAATGAATGCGTGATGAAGGATAATAGCAACTCCTCACAAGTGCCTACCTGGTGCGGGCACTGCTCACCACTGCAAGGCCTCCTTGACCAAGGGGCGCCCTTCTTGGTTTGGCAGAGGCTAGGAAATGTGCTCAAAACCCCAGAGTCACTAAGAAGCAGAATCCGATTTCAAGCCCAACTGACCTGACTCACACCCATGCTCTTTAACACTAAGCAGGATCCTGGCTACCCAGGGGCGTGAGGGGAGACGCCCAGCCTTTCTCTTTCTGGAGATAAGAGTTGTTTTCACAAGGGCTGTGGAGACCAGGGTCTGGGGTGCCACACTGCTGCGCTCGGCGTGGACCCAGCCCCACAGCCCTGCACAGAGCCTCTGGCTCAGGCCAGGGTTCCAGTCCCACTGCTGCGGCCTGGGAACTCGGGGAGAGGGCAATTAAATTAACAGGGTCACGGAAGGAGGAGGAGGTGGGAAACTGGTGGCCGAATCCAGAAAGGCCAGATTTTAATTTGCATAATAATTTTGTTAGCAACAATGGGCATCCAGGACATCTATTTAAGGGCTGTAATGTTAATTTAATGGGAAAAAAGCTAATACAATTCCCCCAGAATTTTTCAATTAAATTAATGTGATGGGCTTTAATGGATAGCTTAAGTAGAGAGTGTGAATAGGAGAAATATTGCATAAATTATACATACACACATATATGGTGCCCATATATATAATCTCTCTGCTCTAAGGTTTTGACATATGAGAGGCCCTGTGCTTAAATTTGGCAACTAGTTATAACTCTGTTTCAATTAAAGTGACCACTTTATCATCTGAAGAAGGAAAGAGACCCTCCCTGAGGAGTTCCTGCACACCCCTTCCCTTCGACAACACACCAGAAGATTCAGATGTTAAAGAAACGGAGAATGTACTGAACAATAAGCCACAGCAACACACATGGGCACAAAAAGTCAATGATTTAAGAAATCCAGTAATGCAGAAGTCCAATTCCTCAATCCCCGCTCCCTAAAGACATCTAATGGAGCAGTAAATAAAATGGACTGCGTTTCAACAGCCACGTTAGTTTCTCAAGCAAGTATGCACTCCATGTCTCCTTCAGCAAGTGCGTACCGAACAGCCACTAAATGCTGGACACTGTCGCGGTGGCTCCAGGAATATCGTAGCGAGCAGCCAGACACGATCCCTGCCTCACAAAAAATCCAGGGTGCATTCAGCGTGAGCTCTTCCTGCTTCCGTTTATTTTATCACTTATAAAATAAAGATGGGGGCCATCTTGGATCTCTCCCCCTGGTTTTTCTCACATTTGTGTAGGACCCTCCCACACTGAAGAGTGTAGCCAGTAGGATACTAAAGAGATGGAAGTCCAAGCAGGGGGAGGCAGATGTGGTGAGGAGCTGAGGCCTCTTGCTATCGGTCAGCGTCATCTTGCCAACAGGCATGTGAGTGAGTCATCTTGGAGCAGCACTTCCAGCCCCAGCCAAGCCTTCGGATGATACTGCAGTCCCTGCTGACACCTTATCTGCGCCCTAAAGCCTCAAGAGAGATTCAGGGTCAGAATCACCTGGCCGAGCTATTCTGAGATTCCTGACCCACAGAAAGCGCCTGAGACTGAATGTTTATTGGTGCTTTGAGCTTCTGTGAGTCAGAGTAAGTGTGTCAGAGCTTCTGTGTGTCAGAGTAAGTGTGTCAGAGCTTGTGTGTGTCAGAGTAAGCCATAGTGCACCAATAAAGAGCAGGCACAACATTCTCCCTTTCCTGCTGGCCCTGGGTGACATCCCAATGGAGGCAGCGTGGGTCACCTCTCCAGGGCGCACGCCTGCTTCCTCCCAGCCTCCACGCATCGGTGTGCCCTCCCCTAAGGCCTCGGCACTCTCTGCTCCTTCGCTTAAGCTTTTGGTTGATACAGAGGCTTGAAGTGCAACGTGACCGCTCTCAGGGGTATTGTCATATTAATTAACGTCTTTTGAAAATCAAGAAAAGATTTCGGGCCCAAAGAAATGAAGGTCTCCAGGTAAAATCTCGGAAACAAAGGAGTTGTTAGGTGATGGGGGCTTCCAAGGATCCTCCAGTCACACCTCCGAAGGGCCCATGATTTTTACGCAATTCTAGCAGCCAAAACAGAAAAGGCACATAATTGCTAACATTGACTCATTTCCAGTTTTTAGCATCAACCTTTGTTTCCCTGGGCTATTTTTTTCCTTTATAGACTATGATGGTTCATGAATTGCTGAGACAGAAGTAAAAATCTCAGTGAGGTTTTTCCTTGATTAAACTCCAAATGGACCGCTGTGAACGCTGGTGAATCTTGGCCACGCCAGGCCACAGAGGGGACTGTGAACTTGCAGGCAGCCCAGGCTTTGAGTCTTGGCTCTGCCACTTACAGGTTGCGTGAAGACGATGAGCATGTCCGCCGACCTCTCTGAGCCTCATTTTCTCATCTGTAAAGTGAGGATATTAATAGCTGTCTCACAGGGGTAGGAGGGAGCCTGGCACATCGGAGGAGCTGCTCTTGCAGGGCACCCCATGGAGAGCGTGGCAGAGGCAGCAGGAAATAGCCTTTCTGCTCAGCATCCTGCAAACTGTTTAACTGAACCACACAAGAGCTGATGCCTAAGGGAGGTGGTGGGTCTGCAGTGCTTGGTGTGAGCTCTCTCTGTCCAGGGAGCTAGACTGCAGAGGGCAGCCCAGCTCCTAATAACCCCGTTGCCACCTGCCCCCACCCCTTCAGTGCAAGTGGTCCCTCTGGGCTGATTTCCCAAGAGGGTTTCCCTCTGAGACTGACTGCTGAGTTGGCCCTTTCCCTGGGGGCCTGAAGACAACAGCTAGGGGACTGGGGAAGGCAGAGCTTCTTAGGGGCAGAGGGCGATGCTCTCCCTTGTGGGCTCAGCTCTGAACTGAAGAGCAAACAAGCTAAGGCCTCATGTCTCTCCAAGGGCAGAACATTTAGGAAAGTCACAGTACAAACCAGGAGACGAGCCCAAGCATCCTGCTGCCTCCAGAGCATCACGCCCAGGACGCCTGGGTTCTTCTACTTTGTACAGTTCAGGGAAAGGGGGCTGCCTTTCTCCACAGAGCCGGAAGGATGTGACTTGAGGGTTACCCCAGCCGTCTTCACCGCCATGTGGATGAAGTCTGTTTGTAGGAAGAAAGAGGAGGCAAACAGCTCCTACTTCTTAACTGTTTCCTTCTCTTTCTGGGTAGACACCTGGACCCCAGTCCTTTGCAGCATGGTCGGTCACTGTCCTTTACGATAAATGACAGAATCGGAATGAAATTCACTAGGCAAATGAGCATTAACTCCTCTGTATTATAAAAGAAAGTGAGTAGGTTGTGCCACAGAAATCAGGTAGCCAGACAATGAACTGGTGAGCTATTTGCCCTTGATAGGAGCTGCTCTTTGCATATGAGGTTGTAACTGAGTGATGATTATGACAGCATCCACTCAGCCCTCGCCTGTGCATCCATACAACAGCTTGTCCTCCCATCTAACCATCAACTCATCCATCTGCTCGTGCATCTACCCATGAATCCACTCATCCACCCTTCCATCAATCTACTGGTCCATCTACACATCCATCTTACCCTTCCATGCACATCTGCCCACATACCCCTGCATGTATCCATCCATGCATGCGTGCATCCATGCAGTCATTCACTCACTCATTAAAAAACTTTTATGGAGTACCTACCATATCCTTGGTCCTATGAGAGATCCCCATTTCAATGAGCCTACTCTATGTCTGCTGCACTGGATGCTGCATTTGCAAAGGGGAATAAAGCAGGGCAGGGTCCCCGAGGAGCTTACAGGCTGGTTGTGGGTGGGGGATAGAAAAGTAAAAATCCAGCAGAATGAGGGAGGTCCTAGAGAAAAACATAGGAGACCAAAGAGTCCACAGCTCCAGCTGGCCCACCACAACCTGGAGTCCCCAGACGCGCTCAGGGTCACTCAGAAATAAGACCCTCGTCCACAGGAACAGGAGCTGCTTGGCCAGGTAACTTGGTGTGCGTGTTGGAACATAAAGTGGTGAATCGTGGGTGGATGGAGGGATGCGTGGGTTCGTCCACAGATGATGTGTTGATCGCCAGTGAGCAGCAGCCTCATATACAAAAAGCAACTCCTATCAAGGACAGACGGGGCTCACTGGCCCTCTCCCCCAGGAGAGAGGTGACCTAGATTTTAGTTTCAGCCCTGCTTCTAATCTGATCTTGGGCTAGTGGCTGTCCCTCTCTGGGCCTCAGACACTTCAACTGTAAAATGAAGTAATACATGAGATCCACATTTCTTGAAGCATAATCAAGTAGAACAGTAGACTTTTGAAATGGAATGGAGAAAACTATTTACATATGTGTGTCTGCTTAGAAGTTCTTATGAGTTAAATGGTGTTTCCCTCCACATCCCCTAAAAGATAGGCTGAAGTATTAACTAGTACCTTAGAATATTTCCTTATTTAGAAGCAGAGTAATTGTAATTAGTTAAGATGAGATCATACTGGAGGAGGGCTGGCCCCTAATCTAACATGTCTGATGTCTTTAGAAGAAGAAGAGGACACACAGAGATGCATGGAGAAGACAGCCATGTAAACATGGAGGCAAAGACTGGAGTGATGCATCCATGAGCCAAGGAATGCATGAGACTGCCAGAGACTTCCTGAAGTTAGGAAGAAGCAATGAAGACTCTTCCCTGGAGTCTTTGGAAGGAGCATGGCCTCCAAACTGTAAGACAATAATCTCTGTTGTTTTCAGCCCCCTAGCTTGCCATGGCAGCCCCAGAAAACTAACAGAGAAGTCCAGGATATTTGCTAATTCTGTTTACTGTATCCCCTTCAAGATCCACCATGCACACACTTGTATTAAAGGCGCTAACACGGCCCCCAGTAAAGACCCATTTAATGCATCTCACCCAGCATTTCTGCAACTTCTCCGATGACTCCTAAGATTCCACGCTGTCTAAGACCTGTTCCAGCTGTGACTTTGTGGGGGCTGGGCAGTGAATGTGGGTAGGTCTGGTCGAACATTCATACTTTTTATATTTTAATTTTTTAAAGAATACATGTTTGTGGTTTAAAAATATTCAAATAATAAAGAAACTACAGGGAACATAAATCTCCCTTCTGCACCTCTCCCCTAGGCCTTCCCAAGGTACAGCTCCCATTCTCTTATTTATTCTTACACAGATAATTCTATGCATATATAAACACAAATACAGATATGCTCCTGGTTTTGCACAAATGGTAGTCTACTATATTTATTGTTTTACACAGTCCTTTCTTTTTAACTTACCATATCTTCGATTTCTGTGTCAGTAAATTCAGATTAGGGTTCCTCATTCTTGGCACTTTAGTCATTTGGGGCTGCATGACTCCTTGTTGGAGTGGGGACTGTCTTGTGCATTGTAGGAGGTTCAGCAGCATCCCTGGCCTTTACCCACTAGATGCCATTAGTGCTGTCTCTTTCCCCTCAACATTTTGGTGACAACCAAAAATGTCTCCAGACACTGCCACATGTCCTCTGGTGGCTAAAGTTGCCCTCAGCGAGAACTACCGATAGAGATCTAATGCATCTTTCTGAAGGACTGTCCAGTCTTCCGCTGCGTAATTTATTTAACCTGTCCCTTACTGGTAGCCATTTAAGTTGTCTCCAGTCTTTGGTTAGCATAAACAACGTTCTAATGAATATCTTTATACATGTGACTTTGGCACAGAAGCTTAAGTTTATCTGTAGGACACTGCCTTGTTACCACTCCGTAAATGTGGATTAAGTAAACATACGAATGGAGAAGAATGTGAACTCGGAGCTTCCAAATCCTGTCTTTTCTACCAACAGGGGGAGATTCTGCCTGAGGCTGGAGGAAATGAGACCCAGGCAGAGCCAGAAACAGCACAGAGGTGGAGTTCTCCTTTAAGCCCCTTGATCCAGTCCTGCCTGAAGCGGTTACTACTGGATTTTCCCATTCTGAGTCAATGTATTCTTTTTATGGCTTAAGCCTGTTTATGGCCAAAACCCTGTTTGGGTTTTGTAACTTACAGCGTAATGAGTAACCTGAGTATCAGCAGAAGCATTACTCCTCCGAGAAGCCTGTCCTGACCCGAGGCTCTTCTCCAGGCTCCCACAGACCCTTGCTGTGTGTGCTCAGCCAAGTACCTCCTCGGTGAGAGTCGCTGTCCCCTCATGGTCTCATCGCCTCCTATCCCTTGATCTGAGCCAAAAGGCTGAGAAGCGATCCCTGCCCCTGTATCTCCAGGGCCCAGGCTGCATGCTCCAAAGGATCTGCTGAATGAACGAGTGAGAGTCCCGCACAGCTCACAGCCTCCACGCCTCTGCTAAGTGGAGGCTCAATAAATCCATGCGAGGAGCCTTCTGGCAGCCTCTTAGCTCGACTCAGGAAGTGCTGCCAAAGGAACAAAACAATACCCGCTCCAGGACCTGGGGCTGCACAGGGAGGGAGGGGTTCCGAGCAGGGAGGGGCCGTCTTCCAGGAATCCCTGCCTCCTGAGCCGCCCCAGGAATCTCTGGTGTCCTGCGCTGCCTGCCTGCTAGACGTCACTGGGCAAATGGCCCAATGGCCCCTCAGGTCTCTGTGCTTAAACTTTCCAGTCACTTCTAGAACAGGTTTGACTTCACTGGGGACCATCTTGCTTCAGCAAATTATGCCCCACCTGCCACAAAGCACATCATTTATGTCAATGTTTCCAAAGTGCCCCAAATATCTTGGACAAGAGCCTCTGTACAAGTACAAAACATTACAGGCCAGCAGAAGGGACACTCTCCTTGAATGGCTTCCAATCTATAAAATGACCCAAACCCACACTAGTTCGTGCAAGAGGGTCCCAAAAGGCCGAGGACAGAGGAAAGCAACAAGCACACGCACATCTAAGTGCTAGGCACGCCCACATCCGTCCCTAGCTGTCGAACGAGCGCCCGCGGTGCGCCAGGCGCTGTTCTAGACAGTGGGTGAGAGACAGCTCTCATTCTAGTAGGGGTGTCAGACTGAGAAAGAAATTAGTCATTTCAAATGCAAACGAGCGTTATAAGGAAAAGAGAACAATGAAGGTGGGATACAGAGGGACTTGGGAGAGGTGCTACTTGAGGTTGGGACATCACTTCAGTCGCTTACTCAATCCCCACAACTGCTGGATGTCACTGTCCCTATTTTATGGAAGAAGAGAATGCAGGCAGGAGAGTACAGTGACCTGTCTCAGTTACACAGACTCAGAGCAGGCTGCTTTACGGGTACCCAGCGCTTGTTTCACTCAGGTTGGTAGGATGCTCAGGCACAGACATGACCGCCACGCAGGAAGAAGTTTATTACACCCCCAGGTCCGTAAGGACAGGAGGCAGAGCCCGCCTTGTAGGGCCGCACGGGGAGCCCCAGGATTGGCCAGGAGGTGGAGGGAGTGGGGCGGGGATTGGTCATGAGTGAGAGCCTTTACTGAGGTTCCCATGGGACAGAATGGGTGAGGCAGGGGAAGCAGGCTTAGAGGGACTAGTTTGAATAATTTCAGGGGGCTCTGGGGTGTAGGAGCTGTCTTGAGTTGGGTGCCCTGGGGTGAGTAGGGCAGGTGGACTGTGGCCAAGTGTGAGAGCCCATAAAGGATGTGGTTGGGGTTATGGGCTCTAAAGTGGTTGGTCTGCATTAGGAAGATATGCCTCCTAGTGAGTGGTGTACTATCTCTAGGAACTGGCTAACTTTGAGAGAGGCCGTCCCTACAGGGTAGCAAGGTCCCAAGACTTCAAAACATCAGAATATAGAAAATAAAAGACATGGTTAATAGGGAGACTAGCCTGTGGCTCAAGATGCCCCCCGGCTGCCCACGGTCGCCACCGAGAGTGAGGCCCCGGCTGGTTAACAGGGGCTGTCCGCCTGTGGGGAGAATGCAACAGTTTGGCGTCAGCTACAAATGGAAAAAATAGCATCGCTCTTTTGTCAGTTAAGACACTGTCTTCACATCGGCTCACTAACACTCATAAGCCTGTGGACAGAAGGGCAGAATGGGGCATAAAGAGGCACTTCAATGGCGAGGCTGGTGAGAAGGAAAATGACTTTGTGCTGGAATACCCAATAATTGTTTTATTTTCTTATAAATTCTTCCCCATTTCCATTCAGAGCTTTTTGTCAAGGGCAAGGGATGGCGGGTGGTGCCCTTGATTAAAACAACACAAATACTGTTTTCAAAAATGTAGCTGGCTGGGGCCCATGTTGATTTAATTTGTTGGGACCAGATTGTCCAGCCCTCGTGGATTTGATCCCAGACAGGCTCGCTTGACTTATTCAGAGAAAAACTGTTTTCAGCCACAAATTGTACCCCTCACCCTGGCCAAATATGTTGCAATCCTCACTAAAGGCCCTAGCAGTCGTCCAGGAATCCTGAGCCCGCTTTCTCGGTCCCGTCTCTGTGTGCTACCTGTATGCCTTCCACGTACGTTCCCCTGGCCCTGGGAGAAGACCACACAACTGGTCTAGCTTATCTTCAGAGTAAAGTAAGACAAGGTACAAGCATACGGTAGGTACTCCATAATTCTTTGCTGAATGAATAAGTGAACAGTTGGACAGATGGATGCAAGGAAGGATGGATGAATGAATGAATGAATAACTTGGTAGGTGGCTGGAGGGAGGGAGGAAGAGAGTTCAAGTTGTAAA
Organism: Mormoops blainvillei; assembly: GCA_004026545.1. Taxonomy (NCBI): domain Eukaryota; kingdom Metazoa; phylum Chordata; class Mammalia; order Chiroptera; family Mormoopidae; genus Mormoops; species Mormoops blainvillei. The sequence goes on from PVJD01000050.1 coordinate 661,669, forward strand.
GGGGTGGTAAAAAAAAAAAAAGTTCTCTCTCTCTTTTTCAATGAAATGTTTCCATCCCCATATTGACTAGAACAGCTCTCTTCTTTTCAAAGGAGTTACCTCTTTCAAAAAAAAAAAAAAAAGAACCCTAAATATAGAACTACCACATGACCCAGCAATCCCACTTCTGGGTATATGTCCAAAAGAAATGAAACCAGGCTCTTGAAAAGACATCTGCACTTCCAGGATCATTGAAGCATTATCCATAGTAGCCAAGACAGGGGCATAGCCTGAGTGTCTATCGACAGATGAATGGCTAAAGAAAGTACGGTCTATGTGCACATAGTGGAATATTATTCAGCCATGATGAAGAAGGAAATCCTGCTGTTTCCAACAACAGGCACCTAGAGATCATTACACTAAGTGAAATACGCCAGACATAGAAACACAAATACTGCATGATCTCACTTATATGTAGACTCTAAAAACGTAGATCTTGCATGATGGTAGCCAGGGGCTGGGGGGTGGGTGGGAAGATGCTGATCAAGGGGTACAAACTTTCAGTTAGAAGGTGCATGAGTCCTGGGGTTCTAATGCCCAGCAGGGTGTCTATAGTCAATAATACTGCAGTGTACACTTGAAATCTGCTATGAGGGTAGAACTGAAATGTTCTCACCACACACACACACACACACACACACACACACATTGTAACTATAAAAAATAAGAGTCCACCTCTGTCTCTTTCATTTTATTCTTTTCTCTACCTTCCTGCCTCAAAGCAAGGCTGGCAGCCCAGGGAGCACAGGGAGAGCACGAAGACAGCCTCTCCTTTAAAAATGACCATGATCTCACTCCTCCTCCCACCCGGTGGAAACTGGAGCACGGCTCAAGGAGACCTGCTGTCACAGGATCCTGCTTACGGGCACAAAAGCCGGGAAATTTCAGAGCCAATCTGGGCCAGGGGAAGCCGGGGCTCGTGAGCTGGGCCCAAATGATTCTTCCAGGCTGCAGAGGAGCCAGCAGCCTGCCCGCCGGCCAGCCTGTCCAGCGGCAAACAGGAAATCCCAGAATTTATAGATGACCCCGTTACAAGGCAAATGTTTTGGAACAAATTGTTCTTCTTTTAAATCCTTGTTTTCCACTAGTTTTTCTTTCTGGATTCCCCCCTCCTTTCCACCTTCCCGCTGTCCTTGTTAAACCGGGGCCACAGCGCCACCTGCTGTCCGTCATGGGCAGCTGGAATGGCCCTGGGTCCTGTCCCTACCTCCCCTGCCTTACAATGGGTAGGAGGGTGGCTTTCTGGCCCCTGTCCGGAGACTTTGTGCTCGAGATCGCGTACCAAGCCGCAAGAGGGCTGCTCCTGTGGTTATTAGGCGGCCTGTCCTCTGGGGCGGCCGGGACCGGCAGAAAAAAACAAGTCATGTGGCATCACCACCCAAGGTTTCCCGTCTCTGCAAGGCGACTGCGCCGGCTTTGACCAGCCATGTCGCCTGGAAGCCCCAGTTTCTCCTGGACTCAACTACAGCTGTTCTTCCCGGTGGTGTGGAAACCACGTGAGCATGTGCCTGGCCGACAGAAGACGCTTCAGGCACATCTATCCATCTCCTTTGGAGTGCCACTCGCTGGGGAGGACCGGCTGGAGAGTCACAGGGGCACAGGCCAGGCCTCGGGAAAATGGCATGTTTCTCTCTGTACAAGAGTGACAGCCCCGCAACGACGGGCCACACCACTGCCCACGCCGAGCCTCAGCAAGGTCCCCGCTTACGAGTAGAGCGGCCCTGCACGCGTTGCTTCTCCCTCTCAGTCTCAGTGACCTTACCTGCGTCTGGGGCCAGTAATCGTGGCCACACCACAAAGGTGGCTGTGAGCACTGAAATGAGGGCACAAACAGAATGCAGTAAAGGGATCTGCCGGTAGCAAAGTCCTCTATGACACTAGCTACGATCATTACTGTGAGATGACCACGGTGCCTGGCACATCACTGGCATTCGATAAACATCCCAGGGATGAGTGAGTGAAAATGTCATAGAACACAGGTCAGCAGACTTTGATTAGTTATGGCCCAGCCACCAATGTGCCATGAGACACTGCACATCACGGCACCTGACTCTCCTCATTCAGAAGCCTTTCTTTATTGAGTGAAGGGCCCTCTGCCCTTCTCTAGGCCAGGGAGAGAGAAGGATGCACGGCAGGTCTCCACTCCAGCCACTGTCTGAAGTGGTTCCTGGCAACTGAGTGATGGATCAGATGATGTTCGGAAGCAAGGCCAGGCCACTGCAAATACCACAAGGGGGTGTTCCAACCTCGTTCAGTGGGTCCTGGGGAGCCACAGAGGGTTCATGAGCAAGGGAGGAAGAGGTCCAGAAAGAGAGTTCAGGAAGCCACATGAGGAACAAATTACAGCAAGGACCGCACAGTTCCTTGCATGCTATGTGAGTTAAGCGACCAGCTATCCATCCTGGCTTGCCCGGCACAGGGGGAGTTCCTGCAACATGGGATCTTCAGGTTTAAAAGTAGGAAAGTCCCAGGACCAGCTGGCCACCCTAAGTCAGTGTAAAAGCACTTTCTGGAGCTGTGCGATACAGTGATTCTCACTCCTGCTCTGCGAGCCACGCCTTCCTGAACCTCCAAGCCTGCTCTCAAAAATAACCTCTCTCCTGCCCCGTCCCCTTCAGTTCTATCCGACTGAGCAATAACTAGTTTAGCAGGTTAACACATCGTCATGGACTGCATGCTTATCCTTTCTAGGCAATATTTGGTGCATTTAAACAAAGGCCTCCTGGAGACAACGCTTTAATCCAATGGAGAGATGAATAGTAAACATTTGTGGCCCAGGAGAGATGGGGAATAGGTGGGGGGCAAGTGGGGAACTGGCACATCGCATCCTGTCAGCAGCTATCTGCTCCACCTCGCACAGAGCAGGTTCTGTCTTCCTGGCTCTCCGCTCGCCAGCCTGCCCTGCCGAGCAAGCCTGCAGGAGCCCGGGTTGCTTAAATATTCTGTAAATAATGCTGACTACAGAACTTTATCGATAGACTCGCAGGATCACAGCAACAGAATCACAGAATGTCAGGGTAGAAACAGATGCTCGACATCATAGAGTCGGGGGTCAGGAAACACACTGCACTTGTGCTGACACTTCCCCCTGCCATGCCCACAGCAGACATCACTAATCAATCATGACACTGCCTAGCTGAGCGCACTGGTAGCCCTAGAATTTTTCGAGGCATTCCAGGAAGCAAGTACCAATTGTCTAGGCTCTACTAAGAACAGCTAAGGTTTATTGAACGTGCTCGCCACATTCCTTTTTCCACACCCTTTTCATTGTCACCACTTTAATCACCAACTGTTTGCCGGGCCCTTTACATCAGGGGTTCTCAGCCTCGGCACCGCTGACACTGGGGCTGGACTATTCTTAGTTGAGGGGGGTTGCGCTGTGCATTGTGGGATGTTCAGCAGCATCCCTGGCCTCTACCCATTAGATACCAGTAGCACCCTACCCCATTCCAAGTTGTGGCCACCAAAATGTCTCCAGACATTGCCAAATGTCCTCTGGTGAAGGGTAGGGGTTGCGGGGCGGAGGGTGGAAAGTCGCTACTGGTTAAGAACTATTTATTTACGCATTTTCTTTAATCTTCATCACATGCCTTTAAAGAAGATGCTCTGGGTTTTTATTTCACAGGCAAAAGAGACTGAGGCTAAAAAGGAGGCCAGGGCCAGTGAGTGACAAAAGCAGGAGGCAGGGCCAAAATCCCCCTCCAGAGCTCTTCCTCCTCCAGCCGGGAAATTCCGTTCAACTCATTGTCTCTGGCTGCGGACTCTGGGGGAAGGATTGGAACCTGTGAGGCTGACAAAAACCAGATGCCTAATCGATGCTCCTGCCTGTGACAAGGGCGCTGGAGGTGGGAGCGCCCTGTGCAGGGCCGCCCACACCCCAGGCTCCTGTCCATCCTGAACACGGCTCTGGGTGCAGAGACGGCCCGGGAAGAGGCTGTCTGGGACCCTAACGCGCTTGCCAGTGGCTGTTAGCAAAGTGTGGCGATACTACTAATAATACTCCGCTTCTCTCGAGCACTGACAGGCTCTCCCCACTTCATGGGAAGCATGTGAAATCTGGCTTTGCCCCCAGAGATTTGGGATTGAAAACCTGACAGTTTGGACATACAGCCCGTGGGCAATGTTTCCCTTCTCCGGGGCTTGTGTCTGTGCCAAGAATTCCTAACAAAGGGGGAAAAATTAATTAATTTTTAAAACCCATAAAAAATGCTCACGAAACTGACTGGTTAGAAACTGTCCATTTTTCTCCTTGGTAGCGATCAAAATGTCGCGAGTTTCTACACACATATTTTACAGACGTTCCATAAATCTTCCCGATGTGCTTCTTCTCTATAAGTGAGGTCCCCTGGGAAGTCATTGAGTTTCCTCACTACATGTATTCAAGAGAAAATTGGATGTAACACTTAGAGAAGGCGGCGGTCAGGGAGGGGGAGGTGGGGCGGGGTGGGGGCGGGGAGCAGGGCGGCTGAGAAGAAGCTAGACTGAAAGTTCAGTGCCAAGGACAGGGACGCCCCTTGTCTTGGAAATTCCTGAGATTTCCAAACTGTCTTTCGCTTCTAGTGCACAAATAATCTCTTTGTGCTATCTCTTTATCCTCTTTTTGTATTTATTTCCAACCATGAAAGTAATACTTTTTTTTTGCACAAAATATGAAAGAGTAAAGTAGAAAGAAACAGAACAGAACAGAACAGAACAACAACAACAACAACAAAATCCCACCTCAAATCCCAAGGTTTCTTGCTCTGTTTTTTTTGTTTTTTGTTTTTTGTGGTTTTTTTTTTTGAAGATTTTCCTGGGCAGTTTGATGGCATCATTTCAGCAATGGGGTCCAACAGCAGTGTGCATGACAGTCACCCAGGGAGTTTGTTAAAACTGCAGAATCCCCAAGCATGCACCCCTGAGAGTGGGAGTTTGTAGGTTGGGGGCGGGTCCCACGGATCTGCGTTGTTAACAAAGCCCTTGGGTGACTCTAATGTGGGCGGTCACTGGACCACACTTTGAGAAATAATGAGTTTCAGGTTTTTCAGACCCTGGGCAAATCAGAGATGTGAAAATCCAGATTTGAAGCAAAAATCGGGGGGTAATGATTTGTTTTCTGAAGGGTTCAGCTTAAATAGGCATTTCCCTTAGTGCCGTTAACATATGATTCTGTTCACACTCGGTGATTCAGCGACGCAGCCAGGACTTCATCTGCAACACTCTGGGCCAATACGGCATACCGCCACCTTTTCACAGAGCAGCGCCGACACCCATCTGCTCAAATAAATTAACGTTTCCATCTCAAATAACTCATTTGGCTGGATCATCAAGGTTACCCGCCAACTCAGAGAGAGAGGGGTGGAGGAGATACAGAGGATGGGGGAGAGGTGGGAGAGGTGTCTGCAATGTATAAGGTACAGGTAACACCACTGTATTTTTGTAGCCAAAAAAGGGGGATGGGTGGAGAAACACAGCTATAATGTAATTCACTTGCACCCATCACTATCTCCTTTCGTAATTCCTACTGACGCCTTGAGGTGGGTCATAGCCAGAGCTGTATTAGCTGATGGGAGCAGCAATCTGGGGCAACTTGTGCTGTGCAAAGACACTGGAGTCTGCGTGAGCAGGCGCGCGCATGTGTGTGTGTTTTGGAGGACAGTGGTGAGAAGTGGGGATTGCTCTGGACAATAAGATCAAATTCAGTGAAAGGTACAGAGTATATAGTAGAAAGGGCACACAGTTTCTTTTTTTTTTTTTTAACTTTTTAAATGTTGAAATAATTTTAGAGTTACAGAAAAGGTGTGGAAACAGTACAGAGATTCCCTGTATATGCCTTACCCAGCTTTCTCTAATGTTAACATCTTACATAACTATTGTACAGTGATCAAAATCAGGAAACTAACATTAGTATATGACTGTTAACTAAACTACAGGTCCTGGTCCAATTTCGCCAGTTTCCCCACAAATATCCTTTTTTTTTTTTTTTTTTTTGGAGAACAGGTACTTTCAAGTCAGACCTGGGTATAAATCCCAGCTCTGTCACTGGGAAACTGTCCACACCACACCGTCTCTCTGAGCTCTGACCTCTTTTCTGTAAAATGGAAGATAACCATATCTACCTACTAGGGTCCTTGTGATGATCACAGGCAAAAACACGTGACCAGACCCTGGCGTACAAGTAGGCAGTGATATGGATTGTATTCCCACCTTCTTTCAAAGAACCACGCTCCATCCTCAAGGGCAAAGGGGCACTCATGTAAATTGCTGTTGGGCCGGTCTGACTTAATCTCTGCTGCTGAATCAAGTGGCTTGCTTTTGGAAAAAATAGACAGGACAGGAGGCAAGGAGATTAATTGGGAACCTATTGCAAGAATCCAGGTAAGCTAAATCTGCACTGTGGCAGCAGAGAGGTAAGGACAGGAAAGGTTTAATAAGCATTTCACATGCGGAATAAAGATGAGCTGATGACGGGCTGGATGTGGAGAGAGGAAATGGGAGGGGCCAACAATGAGCTGATTGTCCCTTTAACTGAGAGGAGTGAGAGGGAACCAGCTCAGGGGAGGAGGGAGCTGAGAAGCAGTAACAGCCTGACCAGATCTTGCCTGCCAGGCACCGTGCTCAGCACTTTCCGAGCACGTCACTGAATCCACTTAATAACCCAAGGAAGCTGTGATGGAGAAATTAAGTCATTTGCCCACGTACTTTTTTAGGAAGTCCTAAAGTCCAAGTTACCTGCAGGCAGGACCAGCCAAACAATTTACTGAGTTCACTGCAAAATGAAAATGAGACCCTCTTCAAAATCTATTAAGAATTTCAAGACAGTGACAGCTGAACACTAAACCAGGCACGGAGTCAGTCCTCCTGAGATCAGGGTCCTGAGGTCTCAGGCCCATCAAGTGGTCCTGCTGCAGGAAATCCACGTGAAGACAGGCACGAAGAAAGACTGGAGACGATGGGAGCTAAGGAAGCGCGGGGGTTGCAGGCCTGTGCTACGGGTCCCGCTCACTGCAGCCAGCCAAAGAAACCCGCAAGGAGCAGTCGGCAAGCAGGACAGGGACTTCAAAGACTGGTCAGAGCCACCGACAGGGCAGGAGTCACTAGAAAGAAGGTGAGAGGCAAGGGGACAAGGTTCCTCTCTGCAGAACTGGTCCCCGCTGCTGGCCTTGGGAGCCTAGGAACCCAGTTTCTCAGGGGTGCAGGAGGCCAAGACCACAATGCAATTCACAGGGGACTTAATGGAAGGAGGGGGCAGCAGAGCAGCCCTGGCCTGCTTATCTCAAGAAGTCCTTCCATGGCCAAGATCAGAGGGCAGTTTGTGGTCACCATGAAAGTGATTTTTTAAAAAATCAAACCGCCTACAGGCTGCTTCTCATTTGGGTCCCCTGGGCACTGAGCAATGCCTTCCTCCTTCTTTTTCCCCTTCCACTTAGCCTCCCAAAGGGTCAGCTGACTCTATCCTTAAATTGTGGCCGGGGACTGGGACTGAACACGCCTTTGAGGATTCTGGCGCAGCAACCGCTAAAATCTCTTTCTGAGACACGGGTGGTGCCGAGGCTTCGGAGTGGTCCGGGGGCTCTGATTCGGGAACAAGCTACTTTCCTTTGTTTGGACAATTGCAACCAGGAGGGACGAATCATCGTGGGCTGGTTATTTATAGACACTGGCTGGGCTGTTGGTCTCCTTCCGAATAAAGATACTAGAAGGAAAACAGGCAGCTCGGAGCTCGTACGGACTCAGCTCCATCCAAAGGCAGCTGGCTTAGTGTTGTCTTCCCCAGAGGTTTTACCCCTATTCCTTTCTGAGCCAGGGAGTCCCAGAGACCCCAAGTAATTGGAAGCCTCCCAAACTGCTGGCCTTACACCCAAATGTGTACATCGCCACCTACACTGGCACTGAACGCCTAGACTTTCCGCAGCTGGTGAATTCCCCAATCTAATAACCTGTGTTTTCAGGAATTTTTGTTTCTAAAATCATAGGAATGGTCAGTAACACAGCAAAATTTTAATTAAGAATAATAAACATCATTTTTTAGAGCAGTTTTAGGTTTGCAACAAAACTGAGAGTTCTATGAGAATATATATTCAAGACCCCCCCCACACACACAGACCCCACCAGAGTGGGACGCTTGTTACAATCAACAGACCTATACTGACCTATCACCACCACCTCAAACCCACAGTTTATCCCAGAGCTCACTCTTGGTGTTGTCCACTCTATGGGTTTGGAGAGATGTATGATGACATATACCCACCATCACAGTATCATGCAGAGTAGTTTCACTGCCCTAAGAATCCTCTTTGCTCCACCCACTCATCCCTCCCTCCCCCAACCCAACCCCTGGCAACCACTGGCCTTTTACTATCGCCACAGTTTTGCCTTTTCCAGAAAGTCATATAGTTGGACTCATACAGTATGTAGCCTTTTCAGAGCAAAGCTTCATTGTTAGTTAATTTTCTATCTAATAAAAAAACTTTTTAATGCAGAAAAATCTGACTGTACAGTAGTGTGCACAATTTCCACTGTGAACTAGCCTGGTGGGCTCAGCTGTGCTGCCGTAACAAAGAAGCCCTGATATCTCGGTCATTCGTAGCAAGTTCCTTTCTCATAAATCTGATGCAGGACAACAGGGACTCCCTCCTCCTCAACATTTGGCTTCAAGTGTCATTGCAGCAAGGGGAGGGAGAAAGTGGAACATGCTCCCCTGCTGCAAATACCTCCGCCCAGAAGGGACACACAGACATGTTCACTTGCAGGCCAGGCCAATCACTCAGCCCCAGCCTAATGGCATGGAGATGAGGAAACTGAAGTGACCGTGACCGTCTCTGTCACAAACTGAAAGTTATCTCCAAGCCCCAACGCCGCTCTGCAGGGGTAACTCACCCTGTTAACCGCAGGCCAGTGTCCTTCACAACCATCCTCTAACAGATGCTTATTTATGCACTTTACTCGTAACTCCTCTACGGTCTATTAATATGGAACATGTAAACCTCCTTCTTTTACAAAAATTGGACCATGCTTTGCATGCACTCTTGCAACACGCTTTTTCACTTGACAGTATATCCTGGACATCCGTTTCCATGGGGATGAGTGAAAATGTGAGGTCACAACAAAACAGCAACATTAAACTGTGTTCTCGGGTACTCTCTGCTCTGGCTGAGAGCTCCTGGGCCACAGGGACAGCACCTTATCACGGGCACCATTCACTGGGACTTTTCTGTTTACCAGGCAGGGTGCTAAGTGACCTGCCCCACTCCCAACAATGCTGTGAGATTGGTGCCATTATTATCCCTCTCCAGTGTTCAGATGATGTACCTGCAGCTCTGAGAGCTGAAGAAACGTGCTGTCCAAGGTCACACGCCAGTTAAGTGGCAGTAGGCCATCAACTGGAATGTAAGAACTGGGTGTGCACCTTCTTTGCCTGTGGTGCATTTTCAAAGCCTCGGTCCCTAGCCCAGGCTTGATACCTCATAGGTACTTAACCATTACTGAACAAATGGTTAAGAGGTGCCCTGAGACTGAATAGGGCAGTGCCCTCAGTGGTCCCCCAGTTGTGTCTCTTGCTTCAACAATGTTTGGACAGAACAGACCCAGGGTCGCCACTTCTTCCAGCCTCCGACCACCCTCCTCCAACCTCTTTTCCAGTCACCACCTTCTGAACCACCTCAGCCATCTGCAGCGCCCGAGACCAGCCAACACCGGTTTTTGACCTTAACTCCTTCTTGCACAACAACCACGAGCCCCCACCTTTGTCAGAAGTTCTCCGCCCAGGTGGCGGCTGCCATGAACCGCCCGGTCACCCAGCCTCTGCGGGGCTCCCACACCCACCTCGCTCTGGGCTCCTATCTCGACCATGACGATGTGGTTCTGCAGGCCCTCGGCTACTTCTTCCACGAGCTGGCAGAGGAGAAGCAGGAGGGCGCCCGGCGTCTCTTAACGATGCGAAACCAGTGCGGTGGCCGGTTCTCTTCCAGGAGGCGCGGAAGCCTTCCCAACATGAGTGGGGTGACGCTCAGGACACAAAGAAGCCACCACGGTCCCGGAGAAGAACGTGACCCAGGCCCTTGTGGACCTGCCTGCGCTGGGTTCCGCCCGCACAGACCCTCAGCTCTGCGAGTTCCTGCAGAACCACTTCCTGGGTGAGCAGGTGAAGCTCGTCAAGAAGATGGGCTACACCTGACCCACCTCCGCAGGCCGGCCTGCCCCGCGCTGGACTGGGCTGGGCGGTTTCTCTTTGCAAGGGCCCCCCTCAAGCACGACCAGGAGCCCGTGGAGCCCAGAGGCCTGTGTGTCCCCTTGGCGTCTGGCTTCTGCCTGAGCCTCTCCCTGTGACCACTCGCATCCGCTTAACCACCCCGGAGCCCTCTCCCGTGCATCGGGCCAAAAGGGAAAAATAAAGCTTTTTGCAGGTGAAACAAACAAACAAAAAAAGGCTGAATGAAACCTCCAAAACTACATGGAAATGGCTGTAAGCAACTATAATACTTACTGCCAGCATCAGTTATCAACTCTTAAAGACAACTTGTTTTTGTCTTCTGATGATATTGCAAGTTCCTAAGGATCTAAATCACCTCTGACTCCCAAACACACAAAAACTAGGCAGAGTTTTAGGTGCATAGTAAGTATACAGTGTCTGGCTCTCTGAATCAGGTCTTCCCAGGTATCCTGTCTAGATGACACCAACAGCCTTCCACCCGTTCCCCCATCACCGTGGCTTCCCCCAGATGGTTCTCCATGTGGTGGCCAGAGGGACCCTTTGGAAGGTCCCCCTAGAACACCTCACTGTCCTGCAGGGAAGCCCCAGGCTCCAGCGTACTCAGGCTGAAATCCCCAGCTCTGCCAGGTGGTGTGGCCCACGTGCACCTCCCCAGCCTCTGTGCCTGTCCCCTCAGCTACAGACGTCCTTCACTCTCCTTGGATCTCTGCTCAAATGTCCCTCTCCAGAGACCTTTCCTGACATGGAAGAGCACCCTCCTGTCTCCTCTGGCCCAGGGGTCCTCAGCCTTGGCACAAATGACATTTAGGGCCAGGCAGTTCTTTGTGGTGGGGGCCTTTCTGTGTATTGTCAGAGGTGGAGCAGCATCCCTAGCCACACCCCTCTAAAGATGCATTTTCCTGTGCCTTTCTGGAAATGGCCCTGACCCTAACCATGGCGGCTCTAGAAGGAGCCTAGGGCTGGTCTTCTCCTAAATAGAATCAGGCCTTCTAAGCAAAGGTTTTCTGTGAAACAGACTTTTGGGGATGTACAGGGGGAAAGCTCAGGTTCTTTCTTTGCTTACTAACAAGCCACAAAAGGGGAAATAGATAAGGGAAATGATGGTCGTTTTTCACTGTGGCATCTGAGAATTTCTGCCTGAAGTGCTTGCTCAGAAACCAGGTAGAGGTTGCTGACAGGAGCAGCTGGGCTGAGAGGCGGGAGTCGAGGGCTGGCTGAACATTCTCTCTGGGTCGACTCTAGAATAAGTGGAGCTGGCGTGAAGTTGTCTCTGTATGAATAACTAACCCAATACCGTGGTTGATAACACAAGTGTAAGGAGCTTACAAATGAGAAAGTCATGCTCTAAATGGTGATAGTTGAGCCAAAAGCAATAAAATCCATTCATCTGGGACACCCTCTCCCGGGGGGGTTCTGGCTACAATGGGACAATCCAAATTTGTGCTTCAGAGCTTGTCCTCCTTCCATACCGATGGCCCCAAGGCCATAAACCAACCAAGAAGTTCCTACACTAGCCCTCAGCCAGGGGCTGTCTGCTCTAAGAAGTACATTCAGCCCCCAGCCGGGCAATGAGATAACTATTCTGCTTCTTGGAGTGATTTTCAGGTTCATTCATTCAAACCTTCTTGAAATGCTGACCGGGCACACCAGTGTTCCTGGTGGTACACGACTGAGTGATTAAGAGTGCTGCTGGCTCTGGAAACAGACCACTCGCTTAAATGCCAGCTCTGCTGCTTACGAGCTGTGTGACCTTGGGAAACTTGCTTAACTTCTCTGAGCCCAAGTTTGCTCATATGTACAGTATGGTTAAGTGAGATAATGCATGTACAGTGCTCAGCAGAGTAACATCAGATGGGAAGTAGGTACTGGTATCATCATCATCATTCTGCATTCACAAAAATTTAAATAGCTCTGTAATCAGTGGACACAGTGCAACGGGGACAGTGGTGGAGAACAAGACAGTGGATGGTAGGTAGAACAGTATCATTTCTGGCTACAGTACAGAGAGGCATAAATTTTGAGAGCAGAAAAGAATATTTGCAATTATTTGGTTCACTTTACAATTAAGGAAGTAAAGCTGAAGTTCGCAGATGTGGGGTGACTTGTCCGAGGTCACAGAGAAAGTCAAGGGCAGACCTGGGCCAGAGCTCAGGTTTCCTGATGCCCAAAGGCTGCTTTCTCTTTGCTTTATCTATCATTGATGAGTGGACGGAAGGGGGGTACCTCCTCCCTCAACGCAATCCAAGTCCACGGTCACAGGCAGATGTTCCAAAATGCTGCTGGTAGAAACTTCGAGTTGATATGTAGTATTTTTAAGGAATGTTTCCATAGAGATGCACAAATAATTGGGAACAATAATCCTTTATGCCAACAGAAAAGAACCATTCACTTGAACAGGACGTGTAGAGGGAATGGGAGTGACATGCGCGTTCTTGTGGAGTGTGGACACAGAGGCCAGGCTGATATCCAGGGTTAAAAGCTGCTATTCCAGAAGAGGGCCCGAATGTTCCGCCAGTCTTATACATTGATGACGCCCAGCCTGCGCAGCTGCATGGAACAGATCTGCACTGGACCCTTCCGTAAGCCAGGCCCTGGCTAAGGGGCTGACCACACAATATCAGTCCTCTCTCGAAAAGCATTTCTCCCTCTATGAGTTTCCTCTTGCTGCTGCAACCAATGACCACAAGCCTACTGGCTTAAAACAACACAGGCTTAAAATTTTACCATTCTGGGGGCCAGAAGTCTAAAATCAAGGTGTCAGCAGGGCTGGTTCCCTGTGGAGGCTTCACAGTGAGTATCGGTTCCCTTGCCTGTTCCTTCTTCTGGAGGCCGCCTGCCTTCCTTGGCTTGCAGCCCCTTCCTCACATCACTCCAACCTCTCGTTTCTGTCATCACATCTCCTACGACTGATGACAGCACAGGTGCAGGCATGTGCTAGCTGAGGGACAACTGGAAAGGTACTTGACGTGTCTGAGCCCCCAGTTCCTCATCACAAAGGTAGGGGTGATGAGAACACATCACGTTTAGTATGTGTCAATATGCTGAGCACTGCCGCTGCCACACAGTAAGGGCTCTACAGGGGCTGCCATCTTTACACAGCAGTGATTGCTATTACAGCATCGCCGTTGTCCCGCTCTCTCGTTTCCACCACAGGGCTCGGGCACAGATGGAGAAGTGTGGTAACGTCTGCCTGGGGGGTCAGGAAAGGCTTTTCAGAAGAGGCGACCCCTGTGCTGGCCCTGATCAGATCACTGAAGGAATCTGACCAACAGGTATGCGGGAAAGGGACATTCTGGACAGAGGAACCGGTGCCGTGACAGGCCTGGGTGTCAGGAAGTATACAGGGCGTTCGTAGAACCAGGAGGGGTCAGCGCCAGGAGGCAGGACAGACGGCAGAGAGCTCCAGAATTAAATCTTTGGAATCAGGCCTGGGTTCAAGTGCTGTGGCTCCACTTCAGAGATCTGTGACCGGGGCACCTAATTCACCCTCTCATTCCGCCTTCCTAAAAAGTAGATGGTAATAGTGCTTAGCTCTGGGGTTACAGCGATTAAAGTCCGCTGGGAGTTGAGAGAGGCCCCTGGGAAAGGGCGCTGCAGGCCTGACTGAGGAGTTGGGTTCTGGAGACTCGTCTTCCGCCTTCTCACCGACCCGTTCCTCCATCCCTGTCCCTCTTCCTCAGCCAACGGGAAGTCTGAGCACTGACCTTCCTGATCTTTTGTTTCTGTCACCGTCCTCCTGAACTTAAAAATAATAGATTTTTCACAGGTGGAAAAGATGTTACGAGACCTTTGCTTGTCTAAAAATGTGGGTGATGATAGCACCAACCTCACACGGCTGCCCTGAGGATTCAGGGACAGGACGCATGGAAGGTGTTTGCTATTATATTGTAGGAGGTTAATGGCTTAGGCTCCGGAGTTGGACAGACTGAGCCCAAATTCTGGCTGTGGCAGTTACTAGCTCGGCGATTGTGGGCAAAGGACTTAACCTCTCTCAGCCTTAATTCCTCGTCTGCAAAATGAGAATGATAAGGCTAACCAAAGAGGTGCCTGGGGGAGGGGGTTACTAAGAGAATACCTACGATGTGCTTATTATTATTATGATTATTGTTATTCTGCCCTTTTCATTTACATAAGGGGAAAATTAGGCTCAGAGAGGGGAAGTGCCCTGCCCAAGGTCACACAGCGAGTTGGTGGCAATCCATCACACAGGCAGCTTCCTGTAGGATCAGAGGTCCAGGAGGATTCCTGGCATGAGTTCCAGGGACTGAAACCTGAGATGGTGCAAAGCACTCCCCCTTCCTAGGCTGCTTTCCTGTGTGAAGGGCAAGGTGGCATCCCCCATCCGCAGCCTACAAATCTGCCTTGGTGGCCCTGCATCCCAGGAGTGTGCAGCTCTGCCCGCTGAGGAATCAGATGGCACCAGCAGACGGTCTCTCCATGCTACTGGAGCCTGCCTCGCTCTCATCATTTATTTTGGACAGGACACAAGATGGGATATCAAAGGAGTCAGCTGCTGGTCAGAGGAAACAGCTAAGGGGCCAGGACTCCTCCTGGGGTCTCCAGGAGCAGAGTAAACACTCCATGTGAATCAGAATTGGTCCCCCATTTGAATCCAACTTCATTAATTGAGACAATCGATTCAAAGATATGAGGCAAACTATTTTCTTAGCATAAAGCATTCTACTAAAAAAAAAAAAAACACCTTAAATATACTTTTTAAAAAACTGGATGTTATTTATAGAATTAAAGTTAAGATTGAAGGGTTTCGGGCAACAGTGGAGGTCAGTGAAAGAGAAGGGTCAGGGCTCCTGGCTTTCCACCTTCAAATGAGCCAAAGGATGACCTTAGACACATCTACATGGGGTTTTATTTTTTTGATTATGCTCTGCTGCATAACTGAGCTTCTCAGACCTTTCTGGAACAGATGCCAGCATGAATAAAGCCTTCCTTTGCTCAAGGCATAACACAGACACCCCCTAATGCCCAGCCAGTGGGCCGCCCCCACAGATTCCAACTATTATTCAGGCCAACAGGCATTATTGCAATTAAGAGATGACTGTCAACACCCTGGTTTAACAGCAAGAACACTTGAGGAAGGGGTTCTGTGGGGGTGGCTCTCAGGGGCCACAGACAGCAGTGTCAGCTGGTTTCTGTTCTGGGTGTGGGTGACCAGGTCACAGATGGGCTGATACTGTCATCCTCCTTGGCAGGCAGAGCACAGTGGAAAGAGCAATGGCCTCAGGATGAGGAGACCCAGGGTCAGATCCAGCTGCAGCCCAAGTCTAACCTCAGTTTCCCCATCTATAAAATGGGAAGCCCACCAAGTTTTTGTTTTGCTTTAGGAAACTTTAATTTTTATGGCAGTTTTAGGTTCATAGCAGTATTAAGCAGACGTAGAAATTTTCCATAGACCCACTGCGCACACACAGGCACAGCCTCCCCCACTATCAACATCCCCTACCACAGTGGTACTTTTGTTATAATTGATGAACCTACAATGACACATTATCACCATCCCACATCCACAGTTTACATTAGGGTTCACTCTTGGTGTTGTACATGCTGTGGGTTTGACAAATGTATGATGACATGTATCTGCCATTATACTCTCATACAGAACAGTTTCCTTGCCCTAAAGTTCCTCTGTGTTCCAAGTGTCCATCTCTCTCCCTACCCAACCCCTGGCAACCACTGATCTTTGCTTTGTCTCCATAGTTCTGCCTTTTCCATAATGTCATATAGTTGGGATCATACAGTATGTGGCCTTTTCAGGAGGGCTTCTTTCACTCAGCAATATGCATTTAAGCCTCCTCCATGTCCTTTCATGGCTTGATAGCTCATTTCTTTTTAGCGCTAAGTAATATTCTATTGTCTGGATGTACCACAGTTTATTTACCCACTTGCCTATTGAAGGACATCTTAGTTGTTTCCAAGTTTTGGCAATGATGACCAAAGCTGCTATAAACATCCACGTGCATATGCAGGTTTTTGTACAGACATAAATTTTTAACTCTCTAAGTTTTAAAACCAATCCGGCTGTGTCTCGGGTGTACAGTACCCATCTAACAGTTTGCAGTGTGTACGTGAGCCCAAAGGAATCTCCTCTGGTTGTGTAAGTCCTGTAAGTCACTAGAATCTGAAAACATGAGTTGAGAAAACCCAGAAAATGGCTGAAGTGCAGACCAGAGGGAAGGAATTGTCTTTATAGCTACAGGAAATAGCAACCTTTTGTTCAACCAGTTTTTTATAGCAAAATCAAAAGGTTATCAAGGTACTTACCACTATACCTCCATCAATTACTATTGTTAGGATGGATAACAATAGATTGCCCTCCACTTCAACCTGTCTAGGATCAAAAGTGCTTTTTGAATGCTAATCCATTCATCTTTACAGTAACCCTGGAAGGATTCCATTAGGCAAAATCTGTATTATTTTTGCCACTATAAAATACGTGGTGCCATGCTCTTGATGGAAAAAAATAATTGAGCTATGATCTGAAAAGAATAGCGGGGAGAAAATGCTCGAGGTGGTCTGAGCTCACACGGACAGTATGAATAACTCCCAGAAGTCAGTGCTGCGTGAAGACCTCTGCTGTGGTGGGAAGCGCTGCTTTGGAAGGATCAGGGCCGGGAAACACCTTCTGATGATCTGAGTACCACGGAGCCCTGGGAAGCTATGGGGTTCACTGAGTTTGAGTCTACTGAAATAATATTATTTATTATTCTTGGCTATGAGGCTCACGGACTGGACAACTTTAGGAAACTTTTAGGAAATCAAGTAACCTCTCCACTTTCCTCACTTGTAAATGGGTTCATTGTATTTGCCCCCCTCTTGGAGGAGCTGTGTCACCAAAACGATTCATGGTGGAACAGAAAGGCCCTTTAATCGTTTGGTGGCCTGTCTCAGAAACCCCAACTGCATGCAGTAAGAGAGCTGAGTGTCTTTCGTGGATGTTTCTGGTCCTGGAGAGCAACCACCAACTGGTGATCCACTTTTCAATCGGCAAACTAGTGCCCAGGTACGGGAAAGCAGAGGGGAGGATGGACCGGGGGCAGTGCAGGTAAATGCCTGGGCTTTTGAGTGAGAAAGACCTGGGCTCAAGTCCCAGCTGTGCCACTTGCTGGCTGTATGACCTTGGGTAGGTCACCTGACCTCTCTGAGCCTCCGGTCCTGCTCCATGCACTGGGAAAGCCCGGTCTCTCAGGGTTGCTCTAGATTAAAGGAAGCACCTGGCAGTTAGTAGGTGCTTGACAGAGGACAGTTGCAACAAGGGCCTGTCATTTCCCATCAGTTCTTACAAATTTAATGCAGTTTCCAAAATGTGCAGTACTTGTACCACTTACGGGAAACTAGAAGAGGATTTTAGGTGGTATGTGGCCATTCTTAGAATTAGGTACAAACAGAAGGGACACATCAAACCTGTGATTTTATAACTGTTATGCATTAGAATGGGGCTAAATTTTTAGAAAGTGAGTCAACTGAAAAATCAGAGTTAATAAATAATTGTATAGGTGGACACAGGCAGGGTAAGACAGTCTGAAGCTGGAGTATGGAAGAGGTCAACCACAAATGTCTGATGGCACAAGAACAAAGGCGCGGGGCCGGGAGCAGGTGTGCACTCAGCAGCTACACGGCTGCGGTCAGGCTCCTAAGTGTCTCTGAGCCTCAGTTTCCTCATGTATAAAGTAGAATAATAAGACCTAGGAAAGTAAAAGTAAGGTAATAAAAATGAAAGCTCCTGGAAAGCTACAAAGTCACTGTCCAGCAACAGAGGTTTATTTGTTAACCCTAAATGTGGTATGACAGACATAATCTACACTTTGCTGCTCCCTGATAACACTGTAATGAATAAAGTTCAACATCAAGGATGGTTTCAATCCCTACCCTGCCTTTAACATTCTGTAGCCTTGGGCAAGTTATGTAAGGACTCTGGGTGACAATCTTCATTGGTAAGAGGGAGTTAATAATAACAATATGACTTGCAATTCAACTCAAAGGGCCAAAAAGGCCAATAACCCAAAGAAATGCAGGCAAAGGATGTGACAACACAGTGTACCAAAAGTGAAATACTGGACTGGCCAAAAAGTTCGTTTAGTTTTTTCTGTCCAATGGCTCTAGCAGTGCTTTGCTGTTTTTAACTTCATTTGAAACAACCTTGTTAGATTGTATTGTGTCAGCTCTCGTATCAGTGTGCATTTTAAAGAAAACATCAAAATTGGTGAATTTTTGTGCAGCCATTTTGATATTGAAGATGGAAGAAAATACGCAACATTTTTGGTGTATTATGCTTTATTATTTCAAGAAAGGTAAGACTGCAACAGAAATGCAAGAAAAAAAATTGTGCAGTGTATTGAGAAGGTGCTGTGACTCACTGAATGTGTCAAAAGTGGTTTGCAAAGTTTCTGGCTACTACTGACATTTTGGCCAAATAATTCTTTGCAGTGGGGCTGTCTTATGCATTGGAAGATGTTTAGCAGCACTTCTGGGCTCTGCCCACTAGAAGCCAATAGCAGGAGATAGCTGACATACTCAAAATATCCAAATCAATAAAGTTATTGGTGAAAATGAAAAATGTGTCTTTCATTTCATGGAAAAAAAACTAAACGGACTCTTTGGTCAACCCAATATAAATGACTCTTCAACATATAAACATATTCTCTATCTCACTCTCAATGGACATGCTAATTAAAGCTACACTGAATATGATTTTTTTATCATCAGATCTGCAAAGATCAATTTGATAAAGCTGTATTGATAAGGTGTGGAAAATGGATTTGCCTTTATATTGATGAGGAGAGGTAAATTGTTACAAATTATATGAAAGGCAATTTACATGTTATCAAGAATATAAAAGTACATGTGTTTGCTTTGAGGTAGGCCGAATCCTAAGGTCCACATACTAATCCCTGGAATGTGTGAATGTTACCTTACATGGCAAAAAGGATTTTGCAGATGTGGTTTAGTTAAGGATCTTGAGATGGGGGTTATCCAGATGGGTCTGATATAATCACAGGGGTCCTTACAAGAAGGTGACAAAGTCAGAGAGAAGTCCCTGTTGACAAGCAGAAAGTAGAGGCATGTCCTCTGAAAATGGAGGAAGAGGCCACAAGCCAAGGAATACAGGTGACCACCAGAAGCTGAGAAAGGCAAGAAAACGGACTCTCTTCCAGGGCCTACAGGAGGCACCTGACCTTCCAACACCTTGATGTGTAATCTAATGAAACTGATTTTGTACTTCTGATCTCCAGAACTATGAGGGAATAAATTTGTATCGTCTTAAACCAGTAGTCTGTGGCAAAGCAGCCACAGGAAATTAACACATACCCTTCCATTCAGCAATTCCACTTGGTAAAAATGAATAAAGGAAAAGTTATTTAAAGTGGAATCAAGAGGTCTGAAGGGGGCACTCTCACAAACTAGCACTCGATGCCAATTACATACCCCAACGGGGAAACTCATACCTCGCATTCCCAGCAGGAGGTGGTGCTACTGCTCTAGCAGAAGGGAGATTTTCACCTTGCCCAGCAATAAGCCCAGCCAATGGGAACCATCGCAGCTCAGCCAGTAAGAACACCTCGCCATGCTCAACTCTCACGTTACTCCTATAAACTTTTATTCAAAGAACCCCCTCCCAACTTCCTCCTTTTTCTCTATAAAGTAACATTCCTCTGGTTTGTGTGCTGGACTTGTCTACAGTTTTTTGCAGGCTTCTCCCGAATTGTAATTCTTTGCTATTACCGAATAAACCCATTTTGCTGGTAAAATAACTGTTTGTTTTATTTTTTAAAATCAGCAACTTCTAGGACTTCGTCCTACAGATACATCTGAGAAGGTGCAAAATGGTCTTGCGCAGGGTCATCCGCTGGTACCCTCAGGTTCAGGCTCTGACCTCGTGCCATCGTGTAGGCACAAGTCACTCCAAGGCCTTGTCTTTCCGCCTCCACAGAGACAGGAGGTGGTGCCCCCCCGTGCCCTTCTCTCTGCCTACCCCACACCCAGCACGTAAATTAAAGGAGCACCAGCACTTGGCAGCAGGCTTCCGGCGGCAGCCCCACAGTCGAGCGCTACGGGCCTCCCTAATAACCTAACCCCGGGGAGCCCACGCAGGAGTGCAAACGGAGTCCTCTATCAACAAACACAATGCACGGTTCTTTGTCTTTGGTGCAGAGCGAGCCTTTTCCCTGACATGTGAGAAATACTCCTGCGTGATATATTAGAATTCCTCAAAGAGGAAAAAAGAGAAAGGTAAAATAAATGTCTTTTCACGTCTTCAAGTACAAACCCCCGTGCGAGGCCTCGTGCGACCCTCAGAGCTGGGCTAGAGCTATTTTAAAACTAATGCTGTGCGTGAGGCAAACCCACTCAATTGAAAAATCTTCTGTTACAGGATAGAGACGGGCAAGAAATCAGTGCTGGGGCTCTCGAGCGCTTGATTGCGGTTATAAACATTCCCAGCTGCCTCAGCAGAGCTGCTCAGAGTCGACTGTAAACCTTTCATGGGGGACTCGGGAGACAGGGCTGACAAGGCAAGTTCAAACCCTGAGCCCGTTTACTCAGTCTTCTCGGGCTGCCCCCAATACCCAGAGATCTGCCTGAAGCAGGGGCAGGCAAGGGACACCTTTCTCCCCTCAGCCTCCCTGTTCCCTGTGAGCAAAGAGACCAGACAAGGAGGTGGGGATGGTTGGGGCGGCAGGTGCATCCAACATACGTATGGGGCAGGGACTCTTGCCTGTGTGTGAGGGGCGTAGAGGTGCTGCCTTATGCTGAAGACGCTCAGGCCGAGGCAAGGGGGCAGCATGGACTTGGGAGCCAGGGAGACCTGGGTTTGAATCCCTGCTCTGCTGCTTATGCTAATTTGCATGGCTTTGTGCCCAGAGCATGTAGCTTTATAAGTCTCAGTTTTCCCATCTGTAAAATGGAGCTAATAATACCAACCTGTGGACCGCAAGCTTTAGAGATGATATATGGCAAGCACCTGGCACAGACCCGGCCCTTGATAGGTGGTAGCTGTTAAAATTGCTGTAGTAGTCTAGCAGAGAAAGATCCTTAAATGCAGTAGAAAATCAAAGAGGAAAAGGGAAATCACACACAATCTCAGAGTTGTATGGTTTAGATTGCAAGCGTCAGAAGAATTCTCGGGAGAATCCTGCTAAGATAGCACCCAGGTTCTAGTCCATAGAAGCCTCTCCTACTCTTCCGAAGCCAGGTAAACCCTAGATTTCCTCAAGCCTGTCAGGTTTGCTGGGGGTTGGTCCTTCCTTTGCGGCACCACTGCACTCTTCATCCATGTGCTGTTTCTAGACCTGAACAGCATCATTCTTTCTCTGACACTCTGGTAACCCGAAAACGTCAGGTGGATCAGAGGATGTGCCCTGGTAGCGAAGGCAGGGATGTGCCAGTGGACGTGGCATGTGCATCGGTCAGAGGTCAATCAGAAAGGCTGTGACCACTATCATACCTGCCTCCACTTCAGACACCAGCCACAAGTAGGGTCCCCAGGCCACCTGCACAACTGACCAAATGACTACAAAACCACGGGGTTTCCCATGACCCACTTAGGCTAGATAATTCTCTAGAACAACTCACAGAACTCAGGAAAGCACTATACTTAAAATTACACTTTTATTGTAAAGGACACAGATCAGGACCGGCCAAAGGAGGAGACACATACGCGAAGTCTGGGATGGTCCCGAACACAAAGTGTCTGTGCCCTCTCTCTGTGGAATCAGGGCATGTCACCCTCCCAGTACATTAATGCACAGACCAGCCAGGAAGCTCTGCTGAGCTTCGGTGTGCCCAGTTGGTCCTGGGAGTTCATTACATAGGCATGATTGATTGGTCACTGGCCATGTGATTGAACTCAGTCTCCAGCCCCCATCACCTCCCAAGAGGTCAGGCTGGCTCAACATTCCAACATTCTCATGATGCAGTTGGTCTTTCTGGTTGATCAGCCCCATCCTGGTCACATGACCCCATCTTGTGTCATCTCATCTCTTAGGATAAACTCAGGTAGTATCCAAGAGGCTTGTGAATTAACAAAGACACTCCTATGACCTGGGAAATTCCAAGGATTTAGAGTCTCATTCTCAGGAACCAGAGATAAAGGCCAAATTCTTTATTATACAACAGATGTAAAGTGGTAGAAGTCACGGATATGCTGGAAGACCAGGAGGATGGGCTGAAACCCGTGACCATTCTTGATGCTTCTGGTATCAGTGTCCTGAGGAGGCAGAGCTGAACACACACACCTGGCCCAGAAGGCACTGCTGCTGAAGGAGGGTCCAGGAGAAGATGGGCAGTTGCAGGCCTGGCCCCTGTCCCAGGCCCACAGGTGAGCCCACAGATAAGCAGCAGGTAAGTCGCTTCACTTCCACGCTCCAAATCTCCCACAGGGATCCCTCTTGCCCTCATCAGAAACATACAGGGGAGGGAATCCTGGGAAATGCAACTGAGCCCAACGAAAAGTGATGCATGACGAAGACACGATATGCATGTAGGAACCATGAGAAACCAGTAGCAAAGCAAGGGCAACCCCACTGGAGATGGTGGAGGGCAGGGAAGGGGCACCAGCCTCCCTGGTGTGCACCAAGGGGTGGTAGGAGTGGCATTTCTAGAATAACCGTGGTGCCCCATGGCCACCTCTTCAGTCTTTCTAAAGAATGCAGACACCCTGGGAGAAGAAGCCATGAAGACACAAAACACAGTCTAGGGAGTTTCTGGTCCTTTCTCTGCATCTACTTTGTTTCCTCACCCTTGACTGACTCAAACCTCCAATGCAGCAAAACAGACTTTGCCCATGGTCTGTAGAACCGAGTTAGTTTTTGGACTGTGTTTCTATATGAGCCAAAGGCAGGCTCAGCAGCCCTTGAGTTGATGGCTCTGCATCTCCCTCCTGGAATCTACTACTGTCCCTATGAAAGGGGACATACAAAGGACTTAACATGCACCACAGGTTTGGTGCAGCCCTGGAGTCTTGCTCCCTGCAGGACTCCATGACAGGGCCTCTCCTCCCGGCGCCTTCGGCTGCCTCTCAGCCATTCACAGCCTGCTAGCCCTTCTGTCAGAGAGGAGGAAACTGAAAATAGTCCATTTTACCACCTGGACACCTGTTTGGAGAAAAAGGAGGGAGGGAGGTGGGAGATCAGCATCTAAAATGATGACTCAGATTATCAGTTCCTCTCAGTTCTGGAAATAAGATATAGAAGGACAGTAAGTGCAAAAGAATATTCTGGATAATTAATAAGCTACTGAGAAACAGGTAAGCAGAGCCTCAGTGTCCCAGGAGCTGTTTCATTTCAAAACTCCATCCTATTGCTGGGTGACACAGCTTTATTTTTGCTTAAAAAACTATGGTCAAAATATCTGTAGACTAGAAGCTCACACATGAACAGGCATCCCTGGCTCTTCTCCCTCTCCTCCCCTGCATCCAAGCCATTTGCAGGTTCTACAGGAGCCACCTCCGAATCACCTCTCAAGTCCCAGTGCTGTCCCCTCTCTCCTTCCAGAGCAGCTCCCCAGTCAAATGCCACCAGCTCTTGCCTGCATGGCTGTAATGGCTCCCCAACTGGCCCCACATGCCCTTCTCCTGCTGACATGGGCTCCTGTCATGTTCCTGGAATATGCAAGATTCTTGGCTACCTTCGTGGAATAAAGATATTCCCATCATGGGAGTTCCCCCTCCTCAATGTTCTAGGCATCAGGACACAAATTGCCAGAACCCCTTGTGGACGTGTGACCTGGAACCTGTGCACTGGCTGCTCCCGAGGCAGTGAGTCTCGAAAGCCCATTTGCGTGGGTGTGGGTGGTAACAGAAACTCCCAATGACCCGTGGCCAGAACAGCAGTGGTGACGGTCCAAAGGCTGCCATGTCAAGGCGCAACACCGCTGGCACAGGAGCAGTGTGGAGGCTGCACTCCTGCGCCCGGTGCTCAGCCGCAGTAGCAGCACGGGTCCGAGCACCGGGCCCCTGGGCAGGCGTTGTTCTGGGGGCTGCTCTGGGCAGCTTCACTTCAAATCTGGTTCTCTCCAGTCCTCCAAGTAAGTTTGTGAGTGACCTCTTATCCTTTAATAAATAAATCTCTTTTCTGTCATAACTAGACAGAGTGGATTCTGTTGTTTACCCAAAGTACTGACTAATAATACCTCTCTTCAGTCTGTTCTCCAGTCAGCAGTAAAAATGGTCTTTTAAAGAGCGAATCAAATCACTTGCCTGCTTGAAAGGCCCTGTATGGTGGGGGTCCTGCTCATGTCTCCAACCTCGTCCGACCTCGCGTTGCATCTTGCTCTCCCTGCTGCAGCCACTCTGGCTCCGACACAAGTTCCTTCCCATCTCCAGACTCTGCACCAGCCATTCCCTCTGCCTGGCAAGTCTCCCCTTCAGCCCTTCCCACACTTGACCCCTGGGTGGCAGCTTCAAGGTTACCTCTTCCACAAGGCTTGGCTGGACCACCCTGTAGCCAAAGAGCATGCCTCCCTGATTGCTCTCCCTGTTACCACACTGTTTATTTCCTTCAGAGGATGATCCGCAATCTCATTATTTCACTCGCTTACTTGCTTATTGTTGTATTGTACTGTTGTTCATCGTATTATCTGTCGTATTGTTGATTGACCATCTCCTTTGTTAAAGCTTAGACTCTACGAGGGCAGAGATCATGATTCCTCATTTACACAGGTCCCTAGACCTAACACAGCCCCTGCTCATTGCAATAACTCAACAGATCTTAGTTGAATGAATGAATCATAATGAGCATCTAAGTGCCAAAACTGTCTTAAGCACTAGATACGCATATTAAGTCATGAAACTTCACACTGACCCTATGAGGCAGGCACTGCTATTCCCCTCTTACAGATGAGAAACTGGAGCACGGGAAGGTTAAGTAACTTGCGCAAGAGCACAGAACTAGTACGTGAGAGTGGAGTTTGTACCTAGAAAGTCTAGCTTAGAATTCGTGGTTTCAGGTACAGCTGCCTCACGGGAAGAAAGGGAAGGGGAGAGGCAGTGAGGGAGGGAATAAAGTACTGACTGAGCGCATGAGTAAAAGGCATTATATAAGTCCAGTATTGTCAGAAGGAGGGTGATCTCTAGAGATTCCTTTGAGTCCTAGGACTGTCTTATTTAATTGGGGAGAAGCTGACTGGAGTTGCTGTACATAATGAGAATTCAACTCATGGAGCACTTGGGTATTTTACCAATTCCCTTGCCAGATACCGGTAAATATTATTACATCCACATTTCACAAGGGAATTGGGTTTTCAGACGCAGAGTCACGGATCTTTTACTGTGTGCTGAATCACAGAACCTCCTGTGGAACTCAGGGGATCCCCCGGGGGAGAGAAGTTCGAGCTTAACCAATTTAAACCCTATAGGAGTAACTGGGCTGGTCCATAGATCTAGACTTCAGCCACGAAGAGCCTCCAAGACATTTTATGTCACTCTCGGGCACTGTCAAATTCACACATTAGCTAATGATTCTCCCAGCAACCCCTACATACATTTTAGGCTGAATCTGAACAAGCTAAAGTGCATTTTTCATCAACAACAGTACAATATACCAAACATCAACAGATTACACGGTGAAATGTAAACTCTCCATGTTTGAGTCTCTTCTGGGTATCTAGAATAATCATGATAGAGATATGGTAGAGACCAGTTATACTCTTCCCAGGCCATTAAAGAGTAAATGAATGAAATACAATGCTGGCCGGAAGATTTGTGACTTCCTTGTTTTAAAGATTAATGAAGGGGTCTACACAAAAATATTGGCAGTGTTTTCCACAGGAGCTGAGGTTCAAAGTGACCTCTGCTTTGTTTTTGGTGTTTATAGTCTCTATGTATTTATATTCTCTTCATACTTCTCTGCATTTTCTGAGTTTGTTGGTATTCTTTGTTCATGAGCATGTTCCAGTTGCTTTTATAGTGAGAAAACAAATAATAAACCTATTTTTGAACAGGTAACCCCAGGAAGGGGTTCGATAACTAATTCTGGACCTCCATCAGTGTGGTCATTCGGTAAGCTCCAAAAAGGTGGGGTGAGGGGGATGCAGAACATTGTTGAATGGAGCCCAGGGGAGACTGAGGAAATTGCCTGGAGACCACAGGACCCAGGCTATGGAAAGAATCAACCTAGAGGGTTTAGGGTCCATGTAGGGTAGGTGGCTCTCCCGTTTTTGGCACTGAAAATCCCACGTCCCGGGAAACCCTCAATCCAGGGCATGCAAGGACAGTCGGTCGCCCTACCAGGGCGTGAGGGCAATGATGCAAAGAGACAGCAAACATAGAAGGCAGCTGTGACCACCCTATGACTTTCATCTGTCACCTTCGTGTACATTCAGAATCCTTTAATAAAATGGCTCGTCCAAGAGGCCTGGCCTTTCTCATTCCCCGAGAGGCCCCCTTCATTTCCTGAGAGATGACTTTATTCTCCATTTGTTTTCACAGTGGCCTCTTTAAAGTCTCAGCTGTTCCAGGGAGAGTAAATAGGTTTTAAAATTAATTATCAATTAAAGGGAGGTTAATTGGCACCAGGCTAGTCATCTATTTTGTCTGTAACTGAGGCAGCCCACCCCTCCCCCTCCCCAGAACCCGAAGACCTATGCCAGGGCCAATAAACCCCAGCAGTAGAAGCTGTTCATGTGTGACCTATGGGCTAATGAAAATAATTCTTGGTATTTACGTGGTTCCTTTCCCCTGTTGGAAGGTGAATTCTGCGATCGTTATGATTTTCCAGTTCATCAGCATGTAAGCCAGCCTTCTAGGTGGGCTTACCAAATTAAAAAAAAAAAAAAGCGTCTCACAAATATTTTTATTGGCAT
Organism: Mormoops blainvillei; assembly: GCA_004026545.1. Classification (NCBI taxonomy): domain Eukaryota; kingdom Metazoa; phylum Chordata; class Mammalia; order Chiroptera; family Mormoopidae; genus Mormoops; species Mormoops blainvillei. The sequence continues at coordinate 688,712 of PVJD01000050.1, forward strand.
AAAGATTTTTCAACGGTCCCCATTGCACTTAGGGAAATTACCGTGATAGAGTAAATGAGAGTGGCGAGGCCCTAAAGGAACAGCACATTCGTCACCAGCCATGTACTTTCCCCTGTAATTAACATCTTGCTCATCTTCTCCCGTCCTGACTTCATTTCAGCTCAGTCTGGTTTCTCCCAAACTCTTGAAATGTGCTCCCGTGACTTCCTTGCTCCTATTGGAAGGCACAGGGTCCTTTCAGGAGGGAGAAGGCTGTGGTTTGTGTTAATAATGATCCTTTGCTGAATTCCACTGCTTCATCTGACCTCATCATTAATGAATATTTATAGAGAGCCAATAGGGAGCATTTGTAAATTGAGTTCAGGCCAGACAGGTGAGCGCCTGCAACCAAGACGATTACGTCATCTGGTGTCAGTATGTACACGCATACTAAAATACACCAAACTGCCAACAGGATCCAGGAAGACAGAGGCCAGCTCCTCTCTGCATGCTGTCACCAACCCAGAATGCCTTCCAATGCAGAAAACAGGACTCGCAAAAGCCACACGTCATTTGGGTGTTCTGGGAATATCAAATGATGATTTGAAACAAGCAAGTCTCTTGGGAGTTAGTGTGGTGTGACAGTTGTTAGTGTTAGGGGAAAATGCATTTGGGAGCTGCCCTATAAACACGGTCACGCTTTCTCCCTGCTCTAACCTCCCACCCCTCTCCGTTAGGCTCAAAGGGGAGGAACCTATGCACCGGTGCTCGAGTGACATGGGGCCAGCACAGGCCATGGTCAGCTTCTCAAAGCACCTTACAAAGTTGCTCTCAGCCACTAGGTCAGACAGAGGCTGGTGATCGCCCCATTGAGCAGAGGATGCCGAGGCAGAGGGGAAAAGGGACTTAGTGACTTGGGAGGGGGATCGGGCTCAATGGACAGAGGAAAAGCCAGGTTCATCTCCTGACACCCAGGTGGCAATTCTGCCTGTGACCCTCTATGGTGTAATCTACTGCTGTTTCTTTTTCTCCATCCTCAGTCCTCTCCTCTCCACGTCAAAGTTCATTCCCTTTCCTTCCTTGCGTCTCTTAACCCAGGGCTTCTTAACAAGGGCACTACTGACATTTAGGGCCAGCTAATCCTTTGTTATACTTAGGAGGCTGTCCTGTGCATTGTAGGATGTGTAGCAGCATCCCTGGTCTCTATCTCTTAGATGCTAGTAACAGCCCCCAACCAAGCTGTAACAGCCAAAAATGTCTCCAGATGTTGCCACATGCCCCCAGGAAGAAAAGGCTCCTCCTGCTGAGAACCACCATCTCAGACGGCCCAGCGGCTCTGCGAGCTGTCAGCTCAGCTCACTGAGGACTCTCAGCCTGAGCCTGCTCCTCCCGCTGATTCTCCTCACAGCCCAAAGGCTACGTGCTTGGCTGTCGTCGGTGGCTCCCCCATCATCCACCAAAGCCTCTCCAGAGTGCACCACCTCCAGTGACCCCCGTTTACAACTTTCTCCATAAACTTGGTGACCATATAACTCCTTCCAAACCAGAATCCTCCTGGGAGTGAAAGGGCGCGGTGTAAATAATGACCCTGGGTGACAGGTGTGAACCATGACAGTCCTGGGCAGGCGGGGACATATGGTCACCATAACATAAGCCTCTTCTTACAAGGGAAGGATGCACGTGTTTGTGTGTCTAAAGCCTGACAAAGGGACTTTCCAACATCATGTTCAACTTCTGAGTGTCCGGCATTGCACACCTGGACTTGGTTCACCAGATTCCTGTTCTGAGGAATAGGTCACCAAGGGAGGTACAGAAAATGATGAGGACTAGACTTTTAATAAAGAAACTAGGTTAACCCATGTTCAGAGCAGCTCTATTCACAACCACCAAAAGGTGGAAGCAACACAAGTGTCCATCGGTGGGTGAACAGAACAAAATACTATATAAACATACGGTGGAATACCATTCAGCCTTAAAAAAGAAGGAAATTCTGACACGTGCTACAACGTGCATGAATCTTAAGGACATTCTGCTATGTGAAATAAGCCAGTCGCAAAAGGACACAATCTGTATGATTCCACTTATGTGAGGTACCTAAAGTGGTCGAAGTCACAGAGACAGAAAGTAGATTGGCGGCTGCAGGCTGTCAGGGACTGGCGGGAGCGGGGAGCGGGGTCTCCGCTTTGCTAGACGAGAAGGGTTATGTGGTGGTGATGGCTGCACAACTGTGTGAATGTGTTTAATACCACTGAACTGTGCACTTAAAAATAGTGAAGATGGTAGGTTTTATGCAGGTATATTTACCACAATTAAAAATAATTTTAAAAATGGTCCAAAAAATAAAAGGAATTAGACCCACGTTCCACAGAGAAAAGCCAGGGGTGTGCCAAATGCACTGGAGCTGCACGTTTGGATCCTGTCTCTGTGATTCTATTCGCTCCTCTATGGCACGGAGGGAAGAACACTGCACGTGTCCTAAGACAGGACATGTCCTCCCCCAGGCTGGACAAACCCGAGTTAGCAGCAAGAGCCTTGGAGAGCATTCTCTAGTTCTCCAATCCTCCTGCTCCCCCCACTCCATTTTTAAAAAAATCAGTCATTGTCCTAGCCCAATGCAGCTAACAGAAATAGCAACATCCTCCTTGTATGTCTCTGTATGGTGTCCCTGCGGTCTCTTGTTTGCAACAATTTTTTTGAGACACTATTTTTAAATCCCCTTCCAAAAAGGAAGACTGCATCTTCTGCCACCGGCAACCTCCCCCCTCTGCCCAGCCCAGCCCATTGACTCCTTCCAATACCAAGAACAATTTGCTCTGATTTGCCACTGTGAGTTATTAGAGGGAGGCTCGGCTGTCACCTCCTCAATGGGCTTTATGCAAAGCACTCCCTTTGAGGCTGTGCTGTTCAGTGGCCAGACCGGCTTCACGGGAGCTCTGAGTGGAACTTGCCGTAAATGGGGTTAATCTATACGATCCAGAATGAATACCAAAGGACTCATAAAAGCAACAGAGTGCAAGATTGGAAAACCTTGCCGTTCCAGTATGTGCAGAGTGAGGCTGGCCCCAGTCAGTGATTAGGAGACGCTGGGGCAGGGTGTAATGGGTCATGAAGTGTGTGCGATGAGTATGGGGTCAATTAACAGGGTGAAAGGCGGCAAGTTTTCCAGATTGCTTTAGCACTCTTTATTTAACCTGCAGAAGGAGGCTTGAATGAACTGGACAGCTGGGGATATTGAAGGGGACAACTATTTGGGTGTGTGTGTGTGTATGTGTGTGCGTGTGTGTGTGTGTGTGTGTGTGTGTGTAAGGGTCTAGAGACAACTTAAGATTTCAGGCAGAAGTGAGACGCCCTGCTGCTCTATCTGCTGAGCCATGAACGTCTGTCTCGAACAGCTGAAGGTCAGAGCTGGTGAGTCTGCGTAACAAATATTGGCATAGCTTTTATTTCAAGCAAAGTCAGGCTATTTCATCTTTCACCCTGCTCCTAGGGAAAATATTTTCCGGGAGATGAGCTATATCCAGACACAAAACCAAACCCACTCATGTCTTTGGGAGTTAAACATGGAAGGAAATGGAATTTAGCACGCTTCCGTAAATATTCATTAATTCGACAAAATGGCCCGACCGTGGGCAAGGCGCTGTGCTGCATAGCTCTGTGGATTGCAAGATAAGAGCGTTTTAAGACGACATATGTTTAAGTAAAAATACCTTGTGTTTAAACACCAACGTATCTTTCCTAATTTAGGACACAGAGTAGATAAAGGCACAGTGTGCGAGCGGGGACATAACTTTCCATGGATGACAGGAACAGTTTTTTTTGTTTGCTATTACTTCTCCTAACTACGCTCCTCAGAGTGAAGATAAACATGAAGGCCATGGGAGCTTCACAAATATTTGTTCTCTGGTTAATATTAATGTTTGCTCATGTTTGCTCAAATTTTCAAGTATACTCTGAATTGGTACTGACTGGCCATAAATGAACTAGCAGCAAAACTGTTAAGAGCAATGACAAGACAGGTGCTAGTTCCTTCATAACTATTTTCAGAGCCTTTCAATGGTGTCCTGGTGGTTCTTTTTCCTGTATTTCGTCTTTATCGCTAGTATTAAGCCCCAATGTTAAGGAAGAAGAAACTAAGCACTCCTATGTAAGTGCTTTAAATTCATGTCCCATTTTACGACCTTGCTTTGTCCTTGACTAGCCTCCAAGAAAGAATTATCATTCCCATTATACAGATCTGAGGAAACGGGCACAAAAATGAAGTTCCTTTCCAAGGGTCAAATGATTTGCACCCGTCTGTGTAGCTCTAAATTTCTCCATAAGTATGCAATAAGATGAAAAGATACACTTTCTTTTATGAAGGAAATATGGAAAATAAGTGAAATCAGAGTTAGTTTTCCCTAGTGTATTATATAAGTTGGTTTTTGAGATCACTAATCACTTGATAGAGAGTAGGGAAAGGATGGGGAAACTGAGAACTCAAGAATCCAAAACCACTGTTGGTTGATGATGAAGCATTACTGAAGTCATAGTGCTGATCAGAGGGAAGATACAACTCAGTTTGAAATGTTTGATATACACCAAAATTTCAGTAAGTTCAAGTACAGCATAAATTGAAATAGATCATAAGGGCAGAAAAGCAGGGGGTGTATTGGGGGAGATGATGGACATCAGAGTTAGGTGATACCAGATCCAAATGCTGCCCACTACTTCTAAGCTGTGTGACCTTAGGCAAAATGCTTAACCTCTCTGAGTTTCAGTGTTCTCATTTATGAACCAAAGGTAATAATATTCACTTCAGCACGGCTACTGTGAAGTTAAAGTAGGATAAAGTATACAAAGTCCCCATCCCATTGGGGATGGTCAATAAACATTAATTTCCTTCCCTTCCCTACTCACTAGATAGAAAATTGTTACTGAAGTAACTGAGGCTGTTCCTAAGGCTAGATTAAAAATGATATTAATAGACTAGGAAGAGATTAGAAAATAATCCCACTGGGAAATTTATTTGAGGCAGAAAAATGATCTATGTTTATGACCCAAATATGTGCCTCTATGGCCTATGTATATGCATCTGTGGCCCCAATGTAAAGACGTGTCCGTCTCTGGACTGGTGCCAGCAACATGTCGAGAGACACGCGCCAGCTTCCTCAAGTCAAAGAATTCATTCGACACAATCCTTCCCAAAGTCTGGCTCTTAAAGCTCAAAATCATACATATTTGCTAAATGGAAAGCTAAATGAGCCTTAAGTTTGTAAATCACAACATGGTGTATTACTTCTCCCTAGGAAATTTTAATATACTTTAATGGCAAACCTATTTGACCACCGAACCCTTTCCCAGTTAACACCTATTATTCATCTTATGAAACTAGTGTCCCAATACACATGCTGGAAAATGCTGTTTTTAGATCAGTCAAAACCCTGCTGCATTTCAACAGCATTAAAAGAAAGAAATATAAATTTCTAGTCACTTCTAACTTGACCTCTGCAATGGGAACCAGTTCCCACTGGCTTTCTCCTTCAAAGTCATTTTGGCTTTTACATGTACTCACTTTAGTTTATTCTACTTGCTGTAACAAAGGGCAAATTATTCCTGCTTCAGGACGTGAGAGCTAGACTATTACACCGGGAGGGAAACGGCACTGCCAAGAATAAGGTGTGTTTCCCAGATCTAATCTCCCCCACGAGGAACGAACAGAAAGACGGTGCTTGTGTCAATGTGGGCAGATACTAATTTTCTGTGCTTAAAATTCCTTAAAAGTTCAACTGTCCATATTTGGCACATCAAAGAGGATTTTATTGGGCACATCAGAAGGGCATTCCTTTCAAAAGAGCCACAGAATCAAACAGGGCATAAAAGTGCAATTTATCACTTTGTCAAGGTTCAGCAAGGTCCCAGTCCACATGCTAAGAGCCCCTGAAGCCAACAGGAGCCATTCACTCAATAATCAATGACGACAGTCAGCAGAGACACTATCAACACATTTGTAGAATACTGTTATACTTTAAACATTGTTGGCCAGTGTCAGCCGTAAAGCTGGAATTTCTTGCACAGCTGGTGCATTAAAACATTTCGAAGCCGTGGTCAGCAAAAGTCCCATTTTGGTGTTTGTGTCAAACGCCTTGCAGGAAGCACAATTCTAAAATGGCCCCGCAAGACTCCCAGCTCCAGCTGTATGTATACCTTTTCCCAGTTAGTCAATCAAACACTAATCTAGGAACCGCTGAGAAGGGATGCTGCAGACGCAACGAAGGTCCCAGATAAACTCCCGTAAGAAACAGAGATTACCCAAGTGGGCCTCACCTAATCATAGAAGTGTTACAATGGTGGGTCCAGACATCAGAGGCAGTAAAATCAGAGAATCAAAGGATGAGGATTTGATATGCCATTGCTGGCTTAAAGACGGAAGAGCCACATGACAAGCAAGGAAGGTGGGCAGCCGCTAGGAGCTGAGAGTGGTCCCAGCTGACAGTCAGCAAGGATCTCAGTCCTATATGCACCAAAGAAAGCGAATTCCACCATCACCCAAAATGACCTTGGAAACAGAATTTCCCCAGAGGCTGCAGATGGGAACTTGGCCCAGATAACACCTTGATTTCAGCCTAAGCAGAGAACTCGGGTCTAGAGTGCTAGATCGCCAGCCTACAGAACTGTGAGCTACCAAGTGGGTAACGTGTTATGCAGCAATAGGAAACTAGTAGAAGCCTCTCCCAACAAGTCCGGTAGCTTGAGGAGCACAGAAAACAGTGCTTAAGTAAAAGAATGCAATTGCTCTAACCATCGATCCCCTACTGCTTTTCTAGGTGTAGTATCTCAGCTGATAGTTGGACATTAGAATTAAAATAAAAAACAGAAGTGGCAGAAATGTAATGAGGTATCACTCCACACTCATTAGGTTGGCTATTAGAAAAAGAAAGGAAAATAGGAAGTGTTGAGGAGGATGCAGGGACACTGGACACTCGCACATGGCTGGTGAGCATGTAAAATGGTGCAGGCACTTTGGAAGACAGTCTGGCAGATCCTCAAAACCGAAAACATAGAGTGGTCATATGACCTGGCAATTCCACTCCCAGGAATATATCCAAGAGAATTAAAAACATATGCCCACACAAAAGACTTGAACATGAATGTTCATAGCAGCATTACTTATGTTAGCCAAAAATTTGAATCCACCCAAATATCTATCAGTGGATGAATGAGTAAAGAAAATGGAATATTATTCAGTCATAAAAAGGTGTGAAGGGCTGGCACATGCTACAACGTAGATAAACCTTGAAAACGTGGTAAGTGTAAGAAAGCAGTCATAAAAGGCCATATATTGTATAAATCAATTTGCCATATTTTGACGTGTATAGTGCGTTCTCATGTACGAATGCAGACCCATGTTTTTGGTCCAAACTTTCAGGAAAAATATCTTTCATTTTAATTTTTTAAATCAATTTTTGTTTATTTATGTACTTTTTTTTGTTATAAAGGAATTTTAGCATTTATTTTTGAACATATTATGATACAAGAAATTTTATGTAACAAATAATTACAAAACACAAGGACAGATACAAGGTATTTCAGGTACTACCCATGTATAATCAGAATCCTTATTTTTCCCTCAAAAACCTAGGTAAAAAAGTGTACACTATATATGGCAAAATACAGTATATAAAATATTTAGGATAGGCAAATCCATTGAGACAGAAAGTAGATTTAGAGGTTGCCAGGGGCTAAGGGAGGGGGAAATCGAGACTAATTGCTAATAGGTCTGGGGTTCCTTTTGGGGGTGATAAAAATGTTCTGGAATTAGATAGTGGTATTGTTTGCATAACAGTGAATATACTAAAAACCACTGAAATGTACAATTTAAAAGAATGAATTTCATGTTATATGAATTACATTTCAATAAAAATTTATGTGACAAAAAGCTCATAAATAAATAAAGGTTTCTTTTCCCCAAATACATCTATTCTCTGTGTTTAATTCCACCCCCAGCTTTTCATTGCAAAAAGTTTCTAACATAGTAAAGTCAAAAGAATAAATTCCTGAGTATCTTGCACCCATGTTCGACAATTACTAACGTTCTGTCATACTTGCTTGAGTGCCCCCTCACTCTCTTTCCATACAGAGTTTGGGTTTTTTCCTTAACTGGATCATGTGTGCTCATCTTGTCCACACCACAAGTATAAATATTTTGAGGGTAAGTAACTGCTTTGGCATTCCCCAAGCCAGCTAGCGCTGGTGAATGCTTACTCGTCCCCAGAAAACACTTCTTTCTAGAGCAGCAGTTTTCAAATACTTTGTAAGTAACAGAACCATTCTTTTGATTGACATCATTCAGGTGAGCTTCAGCTAGCTACCCAGGAAACTAACACTTGTGAGGGTTAAATGTAGAGTGCTTGGTACACAGTGAGTGAGCAGTAGCTGGTATCATTGGGTTATAAATAAACCAGGTATTACTAAAATAGTAAAGAAGCAGCTTAAGCTTGGGTATAAACCACAGATCAAAGTCTTTTAAGTTAAGTAAGTTAATTAGAGCAGTAAAATGTATGTCCGAGGCCTCTCATCCAACGCTGAGGTGACAGACAGGGTTCGGCGACCTCCTGGGGCACTAGGTTGCTGGGACTGATTAGTGATAACTGCCTTGGCCCCAGATGCGGTCTGTCCTGAGTCAACATGTTTCCCGCACCTGATCTGGATTTATAAATACAGCATGCACGCAGAGTACAGGCCTGTCCAGTCAACAATCAATTTTGATAAAGACATCTAGGTTCTTACTAAATGTTCTTCATCGTGCCTGACTTTTGCTTCCTGGTGTCTTTTTCCTGCTTACGTATGCAACCTCCCACACACTCTTCTCTTGAGCCATCCTCTCTCTATTACCCAGACGACAGAAACCACATGAAAGTTAACAGACAAAAACAACATGCGGGGTGACTACAACCCAACGCCAACGTTTACAAACGCCTGGATGCACGCAGAGATGAATAAGCCTCATAAAAGTGAATCAGACCTTCCCGCCCCCTTCAACGCGAAATAATTCAGCATTTCTTCCTGTGCTCTGGGAAGTGGCTTCCAGGTATAACTCCTCAAACAGGGAAGACTTTTAAATGTCTCTATATCAGAACCTTATTCAGTGTCTTTAGTGAAGACTCAGTACTCCACGACAGGGGGATGGTTTCCGTGAATATTTTGGCATTCCATTCATGAAGCTCAGTCAAGTCATCTCTTTCCTCTTGTATAAAGACTTCCTTATGAACTCACTACTAGATAATAATAATCCATTGCATCTATATAGAAAAATATTTTTCAAAGAATTTTCACAAATATTGTCTAATTTCATCTGACCTAGATCAGGAAGAATATATTATGATTCTTGTTTTATAGATGAAAACTGAGATACTCAAGTATCTGAGAAACTAAGTGAACTCCCTGAAATCGCGTACGGCATGACTCGGTATTTCTCCCATGAACATCATCTGGGGTAATGGGAAGAGCTTGGCCCACTGACCAGCTACACGAGAATTACAGGTAAGACAGTAAACCTCTTCGGGCCTCAATTTCTCTACCTTTAAAATTATAAAAGTAGGCTTGAAATGAGAGGTAAAGATGTGTATACTTCATAAGCCCTTGTGGTATGCTAAAAAATGGCCCTCCAAAGATATATATTTACTTTCTAATTCCCTAAACCTGTGACTATTAGCTTATATGGTAGAAGATGTGATTAAGTTAAGGATGTTGAGATGGGAAGATCATCCTGGATTACCCAGGCAGGCCCTAAATATAACAGAGAGGCAGAGGAAAACTTGACGCTCAGACCCAGGGAGGAAAGAGAGTGACATGAAGAGAGAGGCAGAGATCAGAATGATGGAGCCGCAAGCCAAGAAGTGCCAGCAACCACCAGAAGCTGGAAGAAGCAACGATTCTCCCCTAGGGCCTTCAGAGGGGGTTGGTTCTACCGGCACCTTGACTTTGAACCCATACACATGCACCACATGTGCACGCACGCATACCATACATACATACACACACACACAAAATAAGAGTAACAATGTGCCTTTCTCATAGGGTCACTGGGCGAATTAAATAAGATGACGGCTATTGCAGGTCTGCCACAGTTCCTGGCACATCATTACCATTCAGTAGTTGCAAGCTATTTGTCACAATAGGTCAAACCACTGTCTAAAAGTAAACCTCAAAGTTAAGGTAGAAATCTGGATGAGTCTCCTAGGGCTGCTACAGAAAATTACCACCGAGTGGCTGAAAATAACACAAATTTATCTCACAGTCTGCAGGTCAGGGGTCTGAAAGGGCTGGAAGGGCCATTCATGTTCTTCTGGAGGCTCAAGGGGAGAACCCATTTCCTCGCCTTTTCCAGCTTCTAGAGGTCACTCCTGTCCCTTGGCCCACGGCCCGGCATCACTCCCATCTCTGCTTCCATCGTGACTCTGACCCTCCTGCCTCCCTCTCGTAAGTGCCCTCGCGATTGCATTAAACACACCTGGTTAACCCAGGACTCTCTCTTGATCCTGAACTTAATCCTGTCTGCAAAGTAAGGTATTGTAACACATTTGTAGGTTCTGAGGATTATTATGATGTAGACATTTTAGGGGCCGTAATTCTGCCTACCACAGAGACCCTTGGTGCTCTGCTTCATCCGTCAGAGGGAAGAAAAGACCTCCAAATGGACCTGGGTTCTTTTCCCAGTTGAATACAGTGGGAAAAGATGGAAATGTGCATTTAAACACAATATTTATGCCCTGCAGACACTTTTACACGTCCAGGAGCCTATTCAATTAGACTCAGACTCCAACAGGCAGATCACTTACTTCATACATGTAATGGGGATGGCAAGATGGGTCTCGGATAATATTCCTCACTTTCTTTTAAAACGTCAGGAGAATTATCACCCAGCAACATTTCTGCTGCTGCTTGTCGGCAGCTCGTGTAATCAATGGAACATTCATCCCACCCATGTTCCCGGCCATCTACTTTCCATGACATCATCGCTTCTTTTGATAGGAAAGAGCTCTGCAAACTTTCCCAAAGGGATACATTTGGTCTGACCCCAACTTATTCCTCTACATCGTCTACTTTCTTCTCTTCTAAGAGTCTTCTAAACCAGGCTGTTCCAATTTCTTATAAATCCGCTGCCTCTGTGCCCCATAGTGTCTGTCCCCTCCTTCCTTCCTCTCTCTGACAGCCCTTCCTCTCTCTCATCCTCTGCCTGGAAAAATCTTCTCACTAACACAGATGTTCAAACATGATGTCCAAAGGGGAGGGGTTGTCAAATGCTCCGAATATTTACCACTCAGTTTGAAAGTAGTGAAGTGGCCCCCTAGGGTGGGACCAGGTAAGGGACAAGAATGGGAAGTGACTGCTAATGGGTATGAGATTTTTGGGGACAGTTGCACAAATTTGTGAATATATTAAAAACCACTGAATGGTACACTTTAAAATTAAGTATCTCTTAATAAAGCTATATATTTTTTTTAAAAGACTCAGTCTAATAGGCTCAATAAATAAGAACAAACCAGGTTTCCTTAGGAAGTGTACCTGTTTCTTGATAATCTAAAGGCTGTATCTTTGCTTTAGTATAAATAAATTCTAGTGATTTAATAGGTAATAGTAATAAAAATCTCCTACCTCCTAGAAACTTAATCCAGCCTCTTCACTCACTGGGGCTCATCGCACCAGGTGGGGATCCAAAGTACAAAGATGACCACACAGGTTCCCTCGCGAGGAGCTCCTTGTCTACTAGAGGAAGACGGTGAGGTTAATGGACTGTGACACGGTGACATAACAGGAGCTGTAACAGAGAGGAGCAGAAACAGCCTCAGGAACACAAGAGGAACCAGCAGCGCTGGAATGAGTTTAGCCTTCCTGGCCCATCGAAGCCAGAAAGCCACCCCTAGTAAAAGCGCCCCTGACACCCCAATAGCACTCACAGTGTCCCCTGGCCTCACCACGTCATGTCCTCCACCCCCCTGCCCGTTCACCAAGGCCTAGGCCCCCGGCCCAGCCCTCTTCTCAGCCTGGCTGCTCCGCCTAAGACAGCCAGGGGCTGAGCGGAAAAGCAAGGTGCGCTGTTTTAGGGAAGTCTTCCCAGCAAAGGTGACACTTCCTCCTAGTTCTGAAGGATATGTAAGAGGCAGCCAGGTTAAGAAGGGACAGAAGAAAGAATTTTAAGTCAAGAGCACACCTGTCCAAAGACACAGGGGCTGGAAGCATATTCAGTCTAATTCCAGGAATGACAAGCAGTTCTCGTCGGCCAAGCCGTAAGAAGGCTATGTGCCATGGACGGGGCATAGGAAGGGCCTCCATAGGAGGAGACAGGACATTGCGTTAAAAGCTATGGACGCTTTCTTCAAAGGCCCCCAAGAGGCTGCCACGGTTTACGGCAGCACTATTCACGACAGTCAAAAGGCGGAAGCAACCCAAATGTCTATCGACAGATAAATGGGTAAACAAAATGTGGTGTGTCCTTACAATGGGATATTATTTAGCCATCAAAAGAATGAAGTACTGATACGTGCTACATGGATGAACTCTGAAAGAGTGATACTTAGTGAAAGAAGCCAGTCCCAGGGAATGAATATTGTATAATTCCACCTGTAGGAATTATCAACTAGGCAAATTCATAGAGACAGAGGTACGCTGGAGAGTCCCAGGGACCAAGGTGGGGGGATGGGAAGCTATTGTTTACTGGGTTTCCTTTGGGGGTGATGAAAAGACTTGGAAGCAGGTTGTGGTGATAGTTGTACAACACTGTGAATGTCATTAATGCCACAGAATTTATGCTTTAAAATGGCATATTTTACCACAATAAAAACATTTTTTAGGTATGAGAAACATAACTGTTCACAGCAGCATTACTCGGAATAGCCAACATGTGGAAGCAGCCCGAATGTCCATCAACAGGTGAACGGGTAAACAAACTGTGGTTATTCCTACAATGGAATATTATTCAGCCATAAAAAGGAGGGACGGACCGATACGGGCTGCAACTTGAATCAACCTCCACAACACATGCCAAGTGTAAGAAGCCAGACACAGAAAGTCACATGTTGTACGATTCCATCGGCATGAGATGTCCAGCATAGGCAAATTCACAGGGACAGACTGTCAGGAGTTGGGGGAGGAAGGAATGCGGAGGGACTGGGGTTTCTTTTTGAGGTGATGAAAACATTTACCAACTAGATTCAGGTTATGGCTGTACAACATTTTGAAATGTACTAAATGCCACTGAATTATATTCTTTAAAATGGTTAATTTTAAGTTATGTGAATTTTATCTCAATTTTTTAAAGCATAAGATGAATAGCTTCCTAGTTCCATATCTATCTGTCTCACAATTTAAGGGGTTTACACAGCTGAGCATACCCAAAACCCAGGGCAGTGTCTTCATTCCGATGCAACATTCTCCCAATTCCTCGGGAACACCTGCCAGCCAGTCAAAAGAGGGGGTGCTTGCCCTCTACCGTACAATGCTGCTGCTGTCGAAATGAAACTGAAGACAAGAGCTGTGTAAAGTAGGTAGGTTCAAGGCCATTTCCAAGCCGTAAGCCTTGTCTTCCCCCTTGTTTCAGCCTCAGAACAACTTCTGAACAAAAGGGTGATGATCTGATCTGCTCTGCCTGTGAATGAGTGGCTTCCCCTCCGACCTGGGGCTGCCGGTTCCATTTCTGGAAACCCCGGTAGGAAGTACCACTGGTTTGGAAAAGTTCGGGGCAACTGCCTGAATCTTTGCTCCAGTGCGCCCTTCCACATGCTGTTTTTATATCTCCTCCTGGTGCTTTCCACCCCTGGTTTTTAGTCTGTGTCCTACAACCACAGTCATTCCTTCTAGTTCAGTGAGTTGAGGAGAAACTGAGCAGGGGCTTCAGAAGGTGCTGGGGTGTCCAGAGGGCCAGAGGGAAGTTAGCATGCTCTATGCGTGGCAGCGCTGGTGTGCTCTCTCACGTCCCTCAAGTCCTTGAGTCTTTACGATAAGCAGGGGCACTAATTTTTCCCTCTGCGTGAATGGGACTACCCACAGGACCCAGATGTACAGAGGCAGGAGCAAGGAAAGGCTGAACCTACTCACGAGATCAGGATAATATTGAAAGGAAAGCAAAATCAAGAGAAACTTGGATGAGTTTTACAACCTTTACATTAAGATTTCCAACTACCTTATAGTATTCTACGGTGGCTCTCAACTAGGGGGTAATTCTGCCCCCAGGGGATGCTTGCCAATGTCCGGAAAACTTTGTGGTTGTCACAACAGAGGAGAGGGTGCTACTGGCATCTCTCAGATAGACACTGGGATGCTGCTTGACATCCTACGACACACACGGCAGCCCCTACGGCTCTTAAAGAGTAATCTGGCCCGGAACAGCAACAGTGCCAAGGCTGAAAACCTCAGCTATGCCATATTTACATAAAAGACTATTTTTATTTTATATTTTGAACATATTTTAGTCAATCAGGAAGGCATTTAGACAGAACCCAAAATGTTTATCCAGAGTATTTTCTAGTGATGAAATTCCTAAAACAAAAAATAACACAGATTACTGAAAGTGTCCTCATCCTTTCCATTAATCTGCAAACTGACAAGCTAGGGACTGCTGGAGTATGTACCCGAAATGCCCAAGGTGGAAAGAGCTACTCCGGGGAAGAAGCCTAAACGGACTCTGGCTCTCAGCTCCATTCCCCGATGAATGGGGTGGCTTCTGGCCTTGGGTTGCACACACTGTGACAGACTAACACAAATGTAAAATGCTACAAAGATAGGCAAAGAGGTGATTCACTTCTTCAGGAAAAATAACCAAGAAGGTGAGTGGTGAACTGGGCCCTCTGATAACTATTAAAGGAAACAACATGAGGGAGCGCATTGGAGAACGAAAAAGCTAAGGCACTGTTATGTGTTAAACTGTGCCCCCCCCCCCAACAAAAAGATATTGAAGTCCTAGTTTCCAGTCCCTGAGAATGCAGCCTTCTCTGGAAACAGGGTCATTGCAGATATAGATGTAATTAGTTAAGATGAGGTCATAGTGAAATCCGTGGGTCCTTAATCCAATGTGTCTGTTGTCTTCATAAGAAGAGAAGAAACACAGACACATGGAGAGACTGCCATGTGAAGGTGAAAGGAGAAACTGAGGTATGCCGTTGCAAGCCAAGGAATGCCAAGGATTGTGGAGGACCACCAGAGAAACAGGAAGGATCGTCCCCTACAGGTGTCAGAAGGAACGGAGCTCTACCAACACTTTGATTTTAGACTTCTAGCCTCCGGAATTGTGAAAAAATAAATTTCTGCTGTCTTAAACCACCCAGTCTGCGGCACCCAGCTACAGGTGCCCTAGGAAACTAATGCAGTCATACGAGGGCTGGACAGCATAAAACGCCTTCTGTCTGTACAGACAATTGGGCAATTGTTTCAGTCAGTGTGGTGAGCAAAGGAAGATTCAGTGTTGGAAAGATAGCAGAGAACCCGTCTCATCTTTGAGGGCTACATGGGGGAGCTGTGACTGTGGGAGCTGTGACACGGAGGAAAGTGATAGAAGGAAGGTGGTTTGATGAGCTGAGACTTATGCCAAGAGTAGCTGTAAATTCTGAGTTAACAGGCAATATATAAACTAGCCTCAATGCCAATTGTTGACTAAAGCATCAGCTGGAACCTTTTAAAACCCTCAATATTAGCAATGTAAAGGATAAGAAGATGCATTTAAGGCTTTAATGGCAGGTTATAACTAGGAAGGCAGAGATAACTGAAAAAGGAGGAAGAGGAGAAGGAGGTAACACACAATTGGAAGTAAATAAAAATACAATTCCATTTACAACATCAAAAAACATGAAATAAATTTAACAAAGTATGTATAAAAACTGAAGAGTAAAAATTACAAAAAATTTCCAAAATAAATTTTAAAAGACTAAAATAAATAAAATGATATACCATATTCATGGATGGGAAGAATCAAATAGTTATGATGTAGATTCTCCCCAAATAGAGCAATAGATTCAACATGACCCCAACCAAAACTATGAGAGTTTAATCAAAATTAACAAGTTGATTATAAAATTTACGTGGAAATGCAAATAACCTAGAATAGAAAAGTAAGTTTTCAAAAAGAAGAACAAAGGTAAAGGAATTACCTGACCATGTGGTACTGGTTGAAAAGACAGACATATAAAACAATGGAACAGAAGAGAGAGTTCAGAAATATACCCACAGATATATGGCCAATTGGTTTTTGATAAAAGCGTGAAGTTAATCAAATGAGGAAAGAAAAGTTTAGCAACAAATGGTGATGGGAGAGGTGAATGCCTACACAGAAAAGTAAACATCAAACCTTATACCATATAACATACACAAAAATTAACCAGGAATGGATCACAGGCATTAATGTAAAAGCTAAAACTATAAAATTAGAATAAAACATAGGATAAAATATTTGTGATCTTAAGACAGGCAAAGATTTCTAAAAAAAGACACAAAAAAACATAGACCATAAAAGAAAAAATTAATAATTAGACTTTATCAAAGTTTAAAACTTTGCTATGTAAAAGACACTTGAGAAATTAAAAAAACAGTAAAGGACTGAAAGAACACATGTACGCACGCGCACACACACACACTCCTGACAAAAGACTTGTAGCCAGAATCTAAAATGAACCCTTCTAACTTACTCATAAGACAACCTTGTTTTGTTTAAATGAGTAAAAGGTTAGAAAAGACACTACTAAAAGAAGGTATGTGAATGACCAATAAAAACATGAAAAAATGCTCCATACAATTCATCAAGGAAATGCAAATAATAACCACAATGAGATACCATCACATACCATTAGAATGGCTCCATTAAAAGACTGACAACGACGACTGTTAGGTAGGATACGAAGCAACTGGAACACTTATGCATAGTTGGTGGGAATGTTAAGAATGGTATATCTACTTTGGAAAAAGGTGTGGCAATGTCTTAAAAAGTAAAGATATACCTGCCATACAACCGAGCCACTCATGCGTGTTTACCAAGAGAAATGAAAAAACATGTGTCCATAAAAAGGCTTGAGCAAAAATGTTTTTAACAATTTTACTCATAATATCCAAAACCTGGAAATAACTCAAATGTCCACAACAGGTGAACAGAGAAACAAACATGGAATGTTACTCAATAATAAAAGGAAACGAACTGCTGATATATGCAACAACGTAGCTGAATCTTAAAAGAGTACATACCATCTGATTACATTATATGAAATTATGCAAATTGTAAATCTAGAGTGATGGAGACCAGATAGTGGTTGCCTGAGGCCAGAGGTGAAGAGAGAATTGACTTCAAAGAGACTCAAAGGAACTTGGGGAGGATGATATAAATATTCTGTACTTTAATTGAGGCGACGGTTACTTGGATGTATACATTTGTCAAAACATCAACCCGTACACTTAAGATGAGTGCTGTTTATCCTTTGTAAATAACACCTCAATAAAGTGGATTTAAAAGATCACGGAAGAAGCAAAGGTCTCCTCAACATTCGTGGAGCCCGAGGAGGTTTGGTTGGGTTGTAGTTTGATTCTGCCGTGCGTGTCAGCAAGCACTGTGATTCGGGCGTTTTGTTGACACGCAGCGAGAGACCCGGATTCTGAGTTTTTCTCGGCTGACTTATGTGTATGTCAGTCCAGCACTCAGTAAATGATGACAGTGAAAGGTTTGAGACCAGTTCTCATCTGTGTGCTCTGCAGCAGGAAACTCTGATTGTAATTCACAACATTCTCTCTCTGCCAGCCTCTCTTGAAAAACGCAGACAGAATGAAAAACTCGTCATTTACCTGAAAGAGGGAGGCCGGTTTGCGTGCGCACCAGCCTGAATCAAGAGCCACTTAGCACAGCCTCTGACTGGGAAGAGTTGAGATGCTTGGCTCCTTCTTGACGATCTTCAAACCAGGAGTGCTGGTGGGGTCACCTGGACCCAGTGTAAGGAATCTGACCTATTAGGAAGTGACAGTCTCATTGACTGATTCCCTACCATGTAAGTTTATGTCACGGACTCAGAACCAGACAGACTCTTGAGAGCCACTGAAAGGCTCACCGCATGCTCAAACCTGATGCTATCTGAACTGCCCTGGACAGGTGAGGTGATAATTTGCCCTACACTTTGGGGGAAAATGAGTCCTTGGACAAGTAACTCCTGTGTTGACAGTGGGTGACTGTGTCAGATGTTAAAGCAGCCATTGACAATCTGAGGTTCAAGATGTGGATAATCCAAGGCCCAGGGTCAATCCACCTGTCACTTTGGGGTCCAGGCAGCTACTGCCTAAGGGTCTAGATAACCAGGGAGAATGCAGCAGGTGCACTGGGACTGGTTAAGGAAGTCAGAAGCTGGTCTACACAGTGCTACTGGCAGGGAAGCAGGGGGACAAGAGATATGGCGTAGACTTTCAGTAGCTGTCCAAGCGGTCTGCCCACTTTCCTCCTTATCCCACTCCAGTCAATTCCTACCCAAGAGGCAGAACGTCCTTAAAATGGACAGCATCAGTTCCCTTTTCCAAACCCTTCAATGGCCTCCCTTTGCATTTAGGATAAAATCCAGAAAGCCTTCATGTAGACTACGGAGCCCCGGGCATAAAGTAATTCCCTAGGGCTTGCTTATGCAGCAGATTTCAGGCTCTTTGTCCAGAGATGCTGATTCCTGGAGTCAGAGTTGAACCCAAGCATCTGCCTTTGCGACAAGCCTCTCAGATCGTCCTGATGTGCATGCCCCACGAATCCTGCTTCAGAAATTCTGTCCTCCAGGTTGGCCTCCCGCGCCTCTCCTCTTATCCCGTGCTGCTCGCACGCCCCTGGTCCGTGATCTCCAAGTGCATGAGCCCCTTCCCTTTCCTTTCATGGCACAAAGTCCCTTCCCAATGGCGGGGTCCGGGAGGGCCTTGCACACACGCCTTAGCCACCAGCCCAGATCTCCATCAGCTCCTCCCATGTGCTTTCTTTGATTTAGACAATTCTCATTTCCTCAAAGTCAAGTGAAGTGCTATGTTAAACTTAACTTCAAGACAAGTTATCAACAAGTGTCTTTGAGATAGAAAATTCTAGAGCTACCATTGTTCCCTCCTATCAAAATGTTCCGACGGCCTGTATTTCTCTAACTAGAACATCAGTCTCTGCCCAATGCCACCCTGTCCCATTCTGTGAGTTAACAAAGTTAATCCAAGATCCGAGAGGCCTCCAAAGCGGAAAGGAAGAGGCAGGTTAAGAAACGTGAACAAATGAATAGGTCCTAGGCCAGAGGGAGCAGCACCTTGCCCCTCGCCATGTCCACTGACGGGGGGCAGCACAAAGGGTTCCTCAGGTGTCTCGGGGACAAGCCCCATGAGTAGCAGCAGCAGAGAGGGGCTCAGTCCTGATACCAGTTAACACTTGCAAATGGCCCCACTGTGTACCTTTTATATCCTGCACCAGATGTCAGAACTCAGTCCTGACTGAGGAAGTACCTGCAACAGTGGGACTCTGTGCTGCCTCCCCATGCTCACTCCACCCCCCAGAGGCAGAGTGACATAACCATGGGGTCCCAGGGCCTTGCCTACCCTCACCCCACCCCCCGGACTCCTTGGAGACCAGATTCAACTTGCTTGGACATAAGTTGCCTTATGTATCTTTTTTTGGGAGGAGGGGGCAGGAAATAGGCTTAAGGAGATGCTCTAGTGAACTTATTTTCCTTGATTTAAGGGTAGGAAAGATCTGGGTCACTTTCAAGGATTACCTTCTCCATTTTACTGAAAGCTTCATCGTTTATCTGCCTTCCCAGCAGGTCTGCTGTGATAATTGACTGGGACCCCTGGACTCCTCCTAGGAGGTGCATGGCTTTAGTAGGTCATAAATCACTTGTGAATATTCGTGGGTTTTGATCCTACTGTGAAAGACTGAAAACCATTGGTCCAGTGGAAGCAGCAGCATCTTTGTAACCAAAACTCTGTGTTCAAACTCCGGCTCCACACCCTTCAAACGAAGTCGCTCTGGGCGGATTACTGCCATCCCATGAGAGTTCAGCACGGGGCTGAGGGGTCTTTCTAGATCGTTTACATGAAAGCCCTCCTGGCTACAAAGGTCATGGTGCATGCGTGTCCTCTGAGAACCCTTACTAATCACTGCACGTCGACTATACAGGGGGCTCCCATCCTCAGAGAAGGACACGGAGGCAAAGGGAGGTTATTGAATGTCCCTGATCAGTAATTGAAAGAGGCTGAACCTTGGAAATAGAAGGGAAAAGAAAAAAGAAAACAAAACCAAAATCATGCTTCTTTGTTCGCCTTCTGGAACTCAGACTCCCAACTCTCCGAAGCGAGCATTACGTTGAGTTCTGGAATGTTTTTTGAGAGGAAGATAGCTTTCCCATCCTGTCATGTTTTTCGCTCTCCTCTGCTTCCCACCTGCTTGTTGCTGTCTGCTGGTGTCACACCTTCTGCACACTCAGAGCTCAGAGCAGAGTTGGGCTGGGTAAAACGGGGGCTCCATCTGCCCGCCTGCATTCTGGGGGATGTCTGAAGGTAACTTAGTGCCGGCACCCTTTGCCAGGAGCCTGAGAAGCCTTCTGCAGTGCCACCCGGCTCCCATCCACTCTCAGCAGAATAAGCCGGCACCAAATCCAGCCCCTGGTGCCACCCAGCCAGATGGCAGGGGAAGCAAAACAAAAGTGACCTTGTTAGCAGAGTGTGTCTTCCCCGGGAGAAGCTATTTTTGTTGTGGTTGTGAACTGAAGTTGTCTCGGCTGAATTCGCCTTCCCTGCTAGGGCTGTGTAATGTTAATTTGTTCCAAAGTTCAGTATTTTGATTAGAACCAGGAGTGCCAGATTTTGTCAGAAACATTTTGGAAGGGGGTGGGCTAGTGAGCGCCTGCTCTTGGTCTCTCTCTCTCTCTCTCACTTGGCCGCTGTACAAAGTAAATGTTGTTGCAGCAGCTGCTCTGGGGGAACAGCCCGTCACAAATAGAAGCTGAGGGTGAACTGGCTCCTCCCTGAGTGTGGCCATGGCTCCATCGCTGTGGAGGTGCAGACTCGGGACAGACGCGGAGCGGCACTGTTAGGGCACACCCTGGATTTGCAGGGACCAAGAAGACAGTCCAACACAGCGCCTGGGACATGGGGTCCTCGGTGACTGAGGCATGCTGGGTAAGGGAAGAAGCTTCCCCAAGGCCTGGAGCTGGTGGAGGCTCTGCAGCCAACGGGTTATGTTCAAAGGCGGCTCTGGACTCTGAAAACCCTCTCTCTTTCTTTATCTTTAGTTCCTTTCCCCTGACCATCTTTCCTCTCTCTTTCTCTCTCTCCCTAATGAGTTAGAAACCCAAATAACTTGTGACTGCATTCTTCATTACACAATAAACACATAGAAGATGGAAGTGCCCCCAACCTCTAGCCCCGATCCTTGCCCTCCAGTCCAGCCTAGAGGAAATTAAGTACAGCTCCTTCACCATGGTTCATTAGCATTTGATTGTATCATACCTACTATTTGTCATCAGTCTGGTGGGTGAAAAGTGCCTTCTGGTTGCTTTGTTTGTTTGTTTGTTTGTTTGTGTTGTAGCATAGTTTAGTGGTTAGAAGCATGAACTTTGAACCCAGGTTGCCCATGATCTGATCATAGCCCGGTGGTGGTGGTGGCGGCAGCAGCGGCAGCTGTGTAGACAAGTCACTCAGTCTGGCTGAGGGTCTGTTTCATCATGTGCCGAAGAGGAAGGATCCCCTGGGCCCACCACAGGGTGACTGGGAAGGCTGAGTGGACTTGCACATGTAGAGGGCTCAGATGAGGCTGGCCCACGTAAGGGCTCCCAGGGGCTGGCTTTTACCTTCACAGCTGTGATTTCTCTGGTCACTCACGATGTTGAATGCACACACCCCCAACCCCACTGCACACCTTCCCATTTCGATTCAGTGTAGGCGATTTCCTGTGCTTCTCAGGTTCCACACTAAGGCTGGGAAAGAACTTGGAAGCAGTGAACTCTGGGCCTCTGATCCAGCGGCCACATGGCCCCGCGGCTTCTCTCCGGCCTCTGCACAGTTCAGCCTAAGAGGGAGAAAACTAACTCTCGGGGCGCAGTGGCTTTCCGTGCCCTCCCGCTGGGATAATGACGGTCCTGCGGGCAGAGGGACTCCTCAGAGGCAGAGACCACTGAGGCCAGCATCTACAAGACAGTTCCCCGTCTCCCTCTCCAGGGTCAACTCCAACTAGCTTCCTGAAGAGCTGGGTTCAGGAGGATTCTGAAGTACAGCAGAGCTCGCTGGGACAGAGGTGCCGATAGGGATGCGATGCTCTGCTGTGAACACACAAGGAGGGTGCTGGTGCCTGCCTGCCATCCACCTGCTGCCCCTCTTACCTCGCCCCGCCCCCTCCCGCTGCTCTGCCTACCAGGAAACTGTCTTCACGGAGAGTAAGGAACAGAACCTCTGCCAGGAACGGGCCACTGAGCCTGTGTTTCTGGGCCTCGTTCTTCCTCTGCCTGATCCAAAGGGGCCTTTTGGGGTTTGAAAGGGCCGAGCAGCCTGTGACTGGTCTCCTCCAGCAGGAAACTCTGGATTCCCCGGGCCGCTCCCTCATCCGGCTGGCCAACGTGAAGGCTGACAGGCTTCCCCGGGTATTGGAAAACACAGTCGCAAAGCCCCTGGGCAGCGACCGTTTAGGAGTGCGAGCAAGCCCGGAGCCAGCCCTGGCTCTCCACGATGCCGGCATGCTCCCCGCCTCCAATCAGTGCTCGGAGGGGAGGAGCAGATGTGCGTGCTCTGTACACAGAGACGGCTGCTGCGGCTGGAGGCTGCGGCTTGAGGGGGGCCTGGTCGGCCTCCCCCTCCCCTCATTTCCCCTTGTGGGGCCAGGGGGACTGAGAAGGGTTCTGCTGCAGCCTGCCATCTGCCGCTGCAAACATCTGTGCTTGCTGCCTTCCCTGCAGTAAACTGTCTGTCCTTCCTCCTCCCTTCCTCCCCTTGCTCCTCCTCCCCTCTCCCCCGAGGAGGTCATTAAAGTGGGTGTGCAGATCGCAGGCCAATGTTCAAGACACTTCCCGGCCTGTCCAGGTTCAGGGCAGCCAGCACTTCCTCGTCGGTGCCTGGCCGGCCAGACTTGCAAGCCTCCAGATAGCTCACAGATGTGCCATGCTCTCAGAAAACCCAATAGGAACAAAGTCCACATTTGCAAGGCAGACGCCTATGAGCAAAGTGTCTACACTGCACAGTGACTATTCTAACCAGTTTAAGGGTTCTTTCCTCCACTGGTTCTAGGTTCTTAACCAGAAGAAGAGGGGCACAAGTACTGGGTAACCTGGGTGCTTTTTCAGCACTCACCTGGCCAGCCCCCATGGTTCCCATTCCCAGGCGATCAGATTTGGAAGTTACTGAAAGATGTGCATAGGCCCATCCAGGGCACCATCTGGCATCTAGAGGAGGGGATGCTAACAGATCCCCTGCTCTACCACTACCACTGCTATCCTTGTGCATTTGTTTTGATTTAAAAATCGGTAATTGCCTACACAATGGGGAAAGGGGTCTCTTCAACAAATGGTACTGGGATATCCACATGTGAAAGGATGAAGTTGAACCCTTCCCTTACACCATATATAAAAATTAACTGAAAATAAAGACCTAAATAAGGCCTTAGTTAAACTACAGACCTTCTAGGAGAAAACATAGGGGAAAACTCCAGGACGTTGGGCCTGGCAATGATTTCACGGGTATGACATAAAAAGCATAGGCAACAAAAGTAAAAACAGACAAATGAGACTATATCGAACTTAAAAACTCCTGCGCATCAAGGAAAACAATCAGCAGAGTAAAAAGGCGACCAACAGAATGAGAGAAAATATTCGCAAACCATATACCCGATGAGGGAACACCCAAAATATGTAAGAAACTTCTTCAATTCACAACAAAAAACCAAATAAGCTGATTTTTAAAATGGGCAAAGGACCTGGATAAACAATCCTCCAAAGAAGACCGAGAAACGGCCAACAAGCCTATGAAAAGATGCTCAACACCATGTGAAACGCAGTTCAAAGCCACCATGAGATACCACCTCACGCATGTCAGGATGCTACTTTCAAAACAGAAAGTAAGTGTTGGCCTGGATGTAGAGAAGCTGGAATTCCTTTGTGCTGTGGTGGGAATCTAAAATGTTGCAGCCATTGTGGAAAACAGTGTGGAGGTTCCTCCACAGACTGAAGCAGAGCTACCATATGATCTGGTAACCCTACTCCTGGGCACGTATCCAAAAGAACTCAAAGCGGGATCTCGAAGAGAGATCTGGACATCGACGTTCACTGCAGCATTATTCACAGTAGCCGAAATGCAGAGGCAACCCAAATGTCCATTGACAGATAAGTGGATAAAAAAAATGTGGTCTACATATACAGTAAAATATTATGCAGCCTTAAAAGAGAAAGAAATCCTGTCACACACTACAACGTGGATAAACCTGGAGGACATTACACTAAGTAATTACAATTACAATATTGTAATTACATTACAATAAGCCAATCACAGAAGGAAAAATGACGTATAAGTCCACTCACATAAAGTATCTAAAACAGTCAAAATCGTAGAAACAGAAAGTAGAAAGGTGGTTGTCAAGTTCTGAGGAGGGGACAGAAGGAATAAGTGTTTACTGGGCACTGAGTTTCAGTTTTGCAAGATGAAAATTTTCTAGAGATTTGTTGCACACAATGTAAATGTAAACTAAACTGCACACTTAAAAATGGGTAAGATGGGAAATTTAATGTTATGTGCTTTTCACCATAGTAAAAAATAAATTGGTAATTACCTACAGTAGAGAAGGGTGGAGGTTAAAGCTGAATTGCTCTGTATCACCATGACCTTTGGATCAATTAGAAATGAGTTTTAAATACCTCAGAAAATGTACATATCTCAGGAAAGAATATATACATTTATTAGGTTATAGGATTATATTTTGAAAATTTTTTATTTATACAAATAGATCCAGAACACATTGTTTATATAAAATAAGCATTAAGGCATACTCCTGCCTCCACAGAAGTAATTTTATTTCACAGAACAATCTATTTATGAGTAGGAAGGGGCCTTTAAGGACTCCAACAGTCTCCTTTGACAGGGATGAGGACTCAGGGATTTGACTTTCTCCTCCTGATATGTGCTGGAAGGCACAGGTCTATCCGTTCATTTCTTCATAGCCATGTGGAGAATATAGGCTCCCTCCTGCACAGGTACTGTGTCTGCTTTGCTCACCGTTATATTCCCAGTGGCCAGAACAGTGCCTGGCCTGCAATGAGCTCTTAGCAAATGTTTGTTGAATGAATGAATGAACTTGAGAATCTACCAGTGAAATGTTGCATCATGGAGATCTGTGAGAATGAATTCCCAAATCTGTATTATTTTAATATGGCCAATTCTGTGCATGTCTGCATTACTAATGCATATTTTTGTGGACTGACCATTTATTCTTAGAGATGACCTAAACAGACATTCAGGGGCTACCTGATAAGACAATTCAATTGCAGCACTAGAAGTTATATTATTATATTTTATAAATAAGGATACAAGGAGTACACAGTAATCTCTCAAATCATGGAAGACAAGTTCTGGGAGATGCTCTGAGAAAAAGAGTTTCATGGTCAAATGAATGAGAAATCTGGGGTTAAACAGAGCTAAAGAGATCTCTAAATGTGGAAAGTCTTAAAGTCTTTACAGGACAAAGTACACAGTCACTCTCAAAATATGGAAAGAATACGCAGCACTCCTGAAACTTATTTGATATTGGGACCCTTGGGATCCCTTCCTTGAGGAGGATTTTGCAATAAATGCAGGTAAATGCTGAACTAGATGAATTTAGCTTGGAATAGAATTCATTGAGGCTGGCATTGCGGGGAGCTGGAGGTAGGCAGGGGCATGGGGAGGGAGAGAGGGTTCTTCCATCCATTCATTCTTCCATTCACTCTTTCATTTATTCACTCGCTTAGCACACACTGTCAAATGTGTACTGCGAGCCAGACTTGTGAAAGACACTAAAGACAGGAAGCTGGATGAGAGAGGGGCTGCTGTGCCCACCCTCACACAGCCCAGGAAAATCTGAACACCAGGGCTCCCTGCTGCAAATGCCAGAACCCACCAAACAGACTCAAGCCAAAAAGTGGAAGTTATGGGCTCCAATATTTGAAAAGTCCAGGGAATGCTCACGTCAGGGACCCAGACAGCCACTTAGGTGACAGATTGAAACACTGCACCTTTTCTCTCCTACGATAACAGGAATAATTCCAGCATAAGAGAGGAAGGAAATTGAACAAAACAAGAACCAGGGTGGGGAGGGAGAAAAAAAAGTGAAAGAGCACAACAAATTATAAGATGCACAGCAGTCGCCAAGTTGTGCTATGCCGGAAGGAAAGGACCGGCACCCACAGTCAGTGTGACCACAGACATTCGCAACGATGAAGGACTTCCACAGTGTGCTCTGGGAGCTGCGGTCCCTGAAATGGCCTTCTGCCCCACTCCTGATCACGTTCTCACCCCTCCAATTAAACAGCAGCCAACAATGATGTGAACCACATGTGCAAGTTGGGGGGAAATATATTTGCAGAGGAAAGAGGTCAGAGTCAGGGGTGGAATTCAAGGCTGATGTTTTATGTTTTATTAGTTTCTTCCTGGTATTTGTGGGTCTTAGGGTGGCGAACTCAGACCACATGTTCCCTTTGAGCACTCTGGGCTGTGTGACTATTATTTGTACCCATGTGGGGGTTGGGGAGAGGAGGATGGCTAGAGTGTGTCCTTTCATTTGCAAGAACTCGGAGGCCCTATGGAATGCAACCTGTCATTAGGACACCTTGCAAGGCAGAGCTGGGCCTGGCTGCTTCACACACACACAGTATGAAAGGGTGAGAAAGGAGGGGGTAGTGAGGGAGGGAGGCAGGAAAGGAGACTGCCGATTCCTCGAGAAAGAGAAAGAAGAAAGGAAACCCTTTGGTTTGGGTTTGCGTTCCAAGAGACTCTTACACTGGGGAAACTCCCAAAGATCTGCACCAATCATGACTCTATTTCCCCCTCACATGTCTGCAGGATGTCACCAGGTTCCTTGTCAGACACGCTCACCTTCTTTAGACTTGTGCATGACTCTGGCCTAAGGGATGGTGTTAATGGTTAAATGCATCCACGATACTTGATATTCTGACATGTGACTGCCTTACCAGAACCTGCCCCTCCCAACCACACTCAACCTCCCCTGGGGAGCTCAGTTTTTACTCATTCCCATTTTACTGACAAGGAAGCTGAAGGTAGAAGGGAAATGTCTCTTGTTAACCAGCCAACAGCTGACAACTTCACGACCAAAGATTTCAACTTCCGTATTTCCCAAATCCCTTTAGGCCAAGGGTTGTCATACTGCAGCCTTCAGGCCAAACCATGTCCAATGTCTGCAACCTAAGAAAGGTCTTAGCATATTTAAATGGCTCAAGTAAAAAAAAAAAAAAAAAGCAAAAGAAGACTATTTCATGACATGTGAAAATGATAAATTAAAATTTCTGTCTGTAAAGAATTGTATTGGCCAACGGCCATGCTAACTCATTACGGAGCACCCATGGCTACTTTCGTGCCTCAACGGTGGATTCACTAGTTGCAACAGAGATTGTGTGGCCTGAAAAGCTGAAAACATTCACTGTCAGTTCCTTTATAGAGAAGGCATTCACCATGACCTGCAGTCGGCAGCTGGAGGTTGAAACCCTCCACGGGAACTGCTCTCAGTCAGAGAGCTGCTTGCCCAGGAGTCTTCGCCCCTTCCTGCAGCACCCCTTATCCAAGGGGGTGCAAAGGCCCAGCTCCCTGGCCTTCATGTATGATGTTTCTGAAAGGCCATCCTGGTTCCAGGCGGGCCCTGCATCTGTCCAATCCTGTCCTCTCTTCCTAATGGATGCTGTTCCCAAGAACACACCTCGTAAAGCTACACAAAATCTCTGTCTCAGAATCTATTTCCTGGGGATCCAGTCTGGGATGGGGAACATAATAAAGTTTAGGGGGAAATATTGTCTTTTCTGCTCCACTAACCACAGGTCAGCAGCCAAGTGTCAATTTCTTATTAATGTTAGTATCATTCATGCCTGATCAATTTCAGACTGCTTCTCCTTCAGAATCTCTTTCTGATCAGCTTTCCCTAGTCATACTTTTAGAAGTCATTCAAGGCCCCTTTCTGAAACATAAAAATTTCCCACTGCTCTGGGGTAAAGGTCACAATGATCTTCACAGCTCACATGGTCCTGCTTTCTCTCTAGCTTCACTTTAACTGTGCGCCCCTTGTTCTCTGAACTACACCTCACTGGCACTCTTTCCATGTTACTTCCCTCTGCCACAGGATCTTTGCCTATGCTACTCAAACTGCATAGACCCCACTTCACACTTGGTTCACTGAATTAACTCTTGCTTAGTCTTCAGATCTCAACTCAGGTGTCTCTTTCAGGGGTTATATCCTCATTAGATACAGCAAATAACAGTGCTCAGGGCCCATGAGAAAATAAGTTTGATTTCTTTTAAAATCAGAAAAAGAACAAAAAGTCCACAATAATGATTATATATAATGAAGAATCCAGCCTGGACTCACACTAATGCAGTTGTAAATGTAATTTTTAAAAATAAGAACAGGGCCCCCACAAGTCATGAATAATGTGGCCCTAGCCTCTCCTGATCTCCCTGCAACCTCCCAGCACCACTGGGTCAGGTCTTCCCATTAAATGCTTTCATTGCGCTCTGAACTCTTTCATCAGAGCACTTATCACAGTTGTCATTTTGCATTTGTCCCTTAAACTGCAAACCCGATAAGAGTGGGGACCATGTCAGACTTATTTTCCATATAGCAGCATGACTAACATAGGGTCTGGCTCATAGTACATGTTCAATAAATACTTGCCGCAGGTGTGAATTGCTTCACTAAGTGAAGGCAATCCACCTGCACAAGTTATCAGGCTTTTTAAGCATGAACACTCATACCAGCTACTTTTAGCTGCCCGACTCGCCTGCAGGTCCAAGGGGAGGGGACAGGACGGAAACCAAGAGGAAAGACTCACAATGGACATGGGAGAACGGACGGTGCCAAACTTCTTCCCCTGGGGAGCAGGGGCGAGGGGTGCAGAGAGGGAGCACAAACAAACATTTCCTTGTCTGGTGGGTCATTTTGTGATTATGTGCAGGTCAAGTGCTTTAGACTCCCGGAAGTCGGACAATATCTGATTCCAGAGACCATCAATGCTCAAGAGGCCCCGGAGTGAAGAGGGACTTTCATTAGAAGGTCTTGTCCTGTGCAGGCAGGAAGCATGCTAAGTGACAGTCCAGAGTGAGACAACGAAGCAAGCAAAAAGCAATGGGAAGGAGCGCTGACCTCAGCGTTTGGAGGAGGGGGAACAAAACAAATATGCAAACCTGGGGACCTGGCCAAGTGCAGCTTGAAGCCCTGGACACTGTGCTCTGGGGGAAAGGGGTGAGAAGGACTTCAATATTATGCTCTTGAAAGGGGTTGGCAACAGGAGGGAGGGCTGGTGCTTTCGCCACAGGACATTCTGTGCTACCACTGGGCACTCCAACGACAGAAAATGTGCTGGGCCAGTTAGAGGACAACAGGAGACCATCAGGAGGAAGAAGATGAGGCTGCTGCCAGGTGTGGGACTTGCTTTTTGCCACCTGACTACCCTCATTCATCTTCACTCCACGAAGATGGAGGGAACTTTTCCATTGGTTCTCATCGCTGGGGTTGCAGTGTTCTGGGAGGGATGGGGCTGGAGGGGTGCGAGGGTCAAGGGGAGGCCTGACGGACAGCCAGAAAGAAAACGTAACCACAAACACAAAAACCCCAACTGGTAGCAAACAGGATGGACAGGTGGCTGCGGGCCAAGATCCTTCGGGCTCACATCTGACTTCGGCTCGGTGGCACAGCAGCCAGGCCTTCCCTTTGCCGGAACCAGGCAGCTTATGGGAAGAAGCACCAGCATTCTTAAAATTCCCGTCCTCACAGGCCTAAAATTAACATGACTGTTTACAGAGCTGGATGTGGATTTGGAAAATCATCGTGGTGAATAATAGAATAAAAATCCAGTGATCCAATATCTGAACTGCAGTAATTTTTGCCTATGGCTACCAATTACTAATGCATTTAATAGGATGTCATAATTATCAGTAATTATGTCACTGTCCTTTGTATTGAAGGATGAAGATGACTGATATTGTCCCTGCATGTGGCAAAGATCACCAAAGAATGAACCATATAATCTTTTCCTTTAAATAGATTTTTGAGATATCATTCACACACCATACATACAATTCAATGGTTTTTGGTATATTTGCAGGGTTGTGCAACTCTTACCACAACCTAATTTTAGAATGTTTCTGTCTTCCTTGGGAAAGAAAAAAAAAACACCCCCTGTAAACCCTGTACCAATAGCGGTTAGTCCCAAGTTCCCCTTCCCTCCGTCCCTCACATCCCCTGGAAACCAGTAGCCTCCTTTCTGTCCCTATGGCTTTGCTTATTTTTCTATATATTTCATATAAATAGAACGGTACAATGTGGTCTTTTGGGACTGGCTTCTTTCACTTAGCATAATGTTTTCTTTTTTTTGTATATTTTATTGATTATGTTATTACAGTTGTCCCGCTTTTTCTCCTTTTGCCCCCCTCCATCCAGTATCCCCTCTTCCCTCCAGCAATCACCCCCTTAGTTCATGTCTATGAGTGATGCATATAAGTTCTTCGGGTTCTCAGTTCCCCTACATTATTCTTAACATCCCCCTGTCTATTTTGTACCTATCAATTACTCTTCTTAATCCCTGAAGCCTTTTCTCCCATTCTTCCCCTTCCTTCTCCTAGCTGATAACCCTCCAAATGATCTCCACACATCTGATTCTGTTCCTCTTCTGGTTGTTTGCTTAGTTTTTTTTTTTTTTTGGGGGGGGGGTCTTTTTTCGATTCAGTTATTGATAGTTGTGAATTTGTTGCCTTTTAAATGTTCATAGTTTAGATCTTCTTTTTCTTAAATAAGTCCCTTTAACATTTCATGTAATAATGGCTTGGTGAGGATGAACTCCTTTAGCTTTACCTTGTCTGGGAAGCACTTTATCTGTCCTTCCATTCTAAAGGATAGCTTTGCTGGATAGAGTAATCTAGGTCGTAGGCCCTTGCTTATCATCACCTTGAATACTTCTTGCCAGTCCCTTCTTGCCTGCAAAGCTTCTTTTGAGAAATCAGCTGATAGTCTTATGGGTACTACACTGTAGTTAACTCTCTGCTTTTCATCTTGCCGCTTTTAAGATTCTCTCTTTATCTTTTACCTTTGGTATTTTAATTATGATGTGTCTTGGTGTGGTCCTCTTTGGGTCCAACTTGTTTGGGACTCTCTGTGCTTCCTGGACTTGTATGTATATTTCCTTTACCAAATTAGGGAAGTTTTCTTTCATTATTTTTTCAGATAAGTTTTCAATGTCTTGCTCTTTCTCCTCTCCTTCTGGCATCCCTATGATTCAGATGTTGGCACATTTGAAGATGTCCCAGAGTCTTCTTATACTGTCCTTGTTTTTTGGAATTGTTGTTTCTTCTTTCTGTTCTGGTTGAATGCTTATTTCTTCCTTATGTTCCAAATCATTGATCTGAATCCTGGTTTCCTTTCCTTTACTGATGGTTCCCTGTAGATTTTTATTTCACTTAGTATAACCTTCATTTCTTCATGTTGTTGCTCTACTCAGTGAGTTCTTTGAGCATCTTGATCACCAGTGATTTGAACTCTGCATCTGATAGGTTGACTATCTCTGTTTCATTTAGTTCTTTTTCTGGGGGGTTTTTTCTGTTCTTTCATTTGAGCCATATTTCTTTGTATCCTCAATTTGGCAGCTTCCCTGTGTTTGTTTCTGTGTATTAGGTAGAGCTGCTTTGACTCACTGTAAAAGGCACCTGTAAATTGTGTCAGGCGGAGCCTTAGGTAATCACCAGGGCGGGACGACCCACTTCACCACTTTGTAACTCTGTGTGGGGAGAAGGTTTGAAGAAGGAACTGTGCTTCTGCCTGGCTTCTGGGGGCTTGCCTGGCACTCCTCCTGTTTCCAGTCACTTCACCCACACCCCACATGCGACTGGCGCCCTTCCAGCTGTTGTCCTGGTGTTGAATCCCAGAGCGGTTGAGTTTGCGTACGTTTTAAGACCATGTAGGCCCTTTAAGTGAAGTTTTCTGAAAACCCAGCAGTTTCTTCTACCACCCCACCCTCACTGGTTTTTATAGCCAGAAGTTATGGGGATTTATCTTTCCCACACTGGAGCCCTAGGCTGTGCAGTCTGGTCTGGGGCTGGGATCACTCACTCCCAAGGTATCCCTCCCGGTTTTTATCCGCCACATGTGAATGCAGGCCCTCCCGTGCCCAATCTGCCGCCACCTCTCTGCCCCTCCTACCCGTCTGGATGAATGTGGCTTTTTTAAATCCTTGGTGTCGGACTTCCATGTAGTCCGATTTTCTGGCAGTTCTGGGTGTTATTTGTTTTGAGATTTTGTTGTAATTCCTTTTAGCAGTTGCACGAGGAGGCGAAGCGTGTCTACCTACACCTCCAACTTGACCAGAAGTCCTAGCATAATGTTTCCAAGGTTCATTCATGTTGTAGCATCTATTAATGCCCCCTCACTCATTTTCATTTCCAAATATTACTCCATTATATAGATACGCTACCTTTTATCAGCTGATAGACACTTGGGCTGCTTCTACTTTTTGGCTAGTATGAATCGTGCTGCTGTGAACACGTACACGTTTTTGCGTAGCTATACAGTATGGCTTCTCTTGGAACACACCTCAGAGTAGAATCGCTGGGTCACCAGGTAATTCCACGTTTACCTTTTGGAGGAAACGCTGGGCCCCTCCAAGGCCACTGCAGCATGTTCTACGCCGCCCCCAGCACCGCAGGGGTGCCTCGCTTTCCCCACAGCCTCGCCAGCACTTGCCGCTGTCCGTCTGTACTGCAGTCGTTCCAGCGGGTGTGTTCACGTTGTGGGTTTCATTTGCACATCCCTAACGGTTAAGGACGCTGAACATCTTTTCATGTGCTTATTGGTCATTTGTATATCTTTTTTGGAAAATGGCTACTCAAATATTTTGCTCATTTTTCAATTGTGTTCCCTTTCAAGTATTGGGTTATAAACATGTCTGTATGTATTCGGGATGTAAAACCCTTATCGGGTATATGATGCACAGATGTTTTCTCCCATTCTGTGAGCTGTCTTTCACTTTCTTGATAGTATCACTTGTAACACAAAGGATTTTTATTTCGGTGTAGTTCAGTTTATTTTTTTCTTCTGTCACTTGTGCTTTAGGTATATCTAAGCAACCACTGCCTAGCTCAAGGCCACAAAGATTTACATCTATATTTTCTTCAAAGTCTTTTC
Source organism: Mormoops blainvillei (assembly GCA_004026545.1). Taxonomy (NCBI): domain Eukaryota; kingdom Metazoa; phylum Chordata; class Mammalia; order Chiroptera; family Mormoopidae; genus Mormoops; species Mormoops blainvillei. The sequence goes on from PVJD01000050.1 coordinate 722,046, forward strand.
ACAGCTTAGTTCTTACACTGAGGTCTTTGATTCATTCTGAGTTAATTTTTATATATGGTGTGAGGCAGAAGTCCAAATTCAACCTTTTGCATGTGACTTTCAGTTGCCTCATCACCACTTGTTGAGAAACTATTTTCCCCAACTGAACTGTTTTGGCACCACTGTCAAAAATCAGTAGACTTAAATTTAAGGGTCTACCTCTGGACACATGACTCTATTCCAGTGACCTACATGTATATCCTCCTGCCAGTCCCACACTGTGTTGATTACTGTAGATTTGGAGTAAGCTTTGAAATCAGGAGTCCTTCGATTTTGTTCTTTTTCAAGATTGTTTTGGCTAGCTGGGTCCCCAGCATTTCCATGTGCATTTTAGGTTAGCCTGTCAGTTTCTGCAAAAAAATGCTAGCTGGGATTTTGATAGGGATTAGCTGCACCACTAGGTCGCTCCTTACACCAAAATAAATTCCAAATGGACTAGCATTCAATCTAAAAACTAAAACCATAAAAAGACTACGGAGAAAACAAACTGGGCATAAAAATAAATAATCATGGAGAGTAAAAGGTAAACACAAAACACAAAAGCCATAAGAAAAGATAAAATAAAACCAACTACATAAAAATTAAAATCTTCTATATGGTCAAAAAATATATGAATGCAAACAAGAAGCTGGAGAAATATCTGTAACACATTTCTTTAGTATTTAGAAAGCACTTAATATACCTCTATGAAAAAGACAAAGCCAAAATATAAAATGTACAAAGAACATGAAAAAATAGTTCATAAAAGAAAAACAAATGGTCAAGAAACACATGAAAAAAATGCACTCGAGTTAAAATGAGCCGATCTTTCAGCAGTTGGGTTGGTGAAGACCAAACAGGTGGATCAGGCCCAGGGCAGGTGAGGTCGTGAGACCAGCACTGCCATGCAATCTTGGGGGAGGGTAAATTGGTGCAGCTGTTTGGAGTGCAATTTAACGATATCTACTAAATTTAAAGTATGCATACCCCATGACTACCGAGTCTGCTTCTAGGAATTTATTCCACAGATCCATTCACTCAGGCACGCCAAGACGTACATACGTGGATGTTTCAGCATCATCAGTATGTGTGAGGACATTAGACACAAACCAAATATCCATCAATAGGCAAATGATAAATTAACTAAAATTAAGCAGGCAGCCACATAAAAGAAATAAGAAATCTATATGTGCTAATGTGGAAAACTCTCCAAGATAGGCTGATATGAAAAGGGCAGGGGTGGGGGCCGGAGAGGAACAGCAGGCTGGCCCTGACTAGCAGTGGCCTCCCCTCTCCTGCCTGATTTCAGTTCCAGCCCAGTGCCAGGGCTGACTTACTAACTGAGTGACCTTGGGTCGGTCACTCAATCTCCCTGTGCCTCAGTTTCCTCCCTGGTGAATGGAGGCCATACACAGTGCCCTCATCAAAGGATTAAATGGGTTAATGCACAGATAACATTTAAAAGAGTTCGTGGTATCTGGCAAGTACTATCTAAATATTGGAATTTTAAAAATATTACAAAAGAGCAAGAAGTACAACAGTGCAGATAATATGCTATATAGCTATGCATTTAAAAGAAGAGGAAGAACACATGCAAATATAAGTCTGCATATGCATAACGATCTCTGTATAACACAAGCAAATGGTGAAAGAGAACAGAGCAGCTGGGGAGAGCAATGGGAGAGAGGTTTTTCACCGTAAAACCCTTTGGAATGTTGAACCACGCGCACGTATTGACTAGTCAAATATAGAAAAAATTAATAAAGAAGGTTATACACATATATTTCTATATGAGAAATTGTTAGCAGCGGTTACACCCGGGGAGTGACATGAGTTGAAAGGAGACTTCTACTTTCATTTCTCTTTTCATGCCACTTAATTCTTTTTAACTTACATGCTTGTATGAGCTTTATAGCAAAAAACAAAAAAGCATATCCAAGCCAAAAATAAATAATGCAGGCCCCCTTCCCACTCTGCTTGAGGGGCTCATCCTCCCTGGACAGCGGCCCTTCAGGGAGCTCGACAAGAGCTGGGTGGGCAGCAGGCAGAGCACGGCTCCCGGCTGCCGTCCGACACAGCACTTCTCCCATCCATCTCCCATCGGTAACGGAATCAATATCCACTTAGAAACCTCTGCTGGTTTCCCACTGCCTACAGGAAAAAGTCCAAGCTCTGTAACACAGTGTGAAAAGTCCTTTGCAATCTGTCCCCTACACCTCTCCAGCTCCACCTTCTACGCTCCAGCCATACCAAGCAGTGCGATGCTGGGGGAGAGCATGGGAGGGCAGGGGGAGCAGACCGGAGGGGAAATCTCCACTTTCCACTCGTTAGTCTTGACCTTGGCCACGCAATGCAGTCTCCCACAGCATATCCTGAAAAACAGGGGTAACACCCCCGGTTTTCTGCAGGATGCTGGAGACTACAGAGAGATGATGTACCTTAAAGCAGTTACTATACCGTTTGGCGTACAGGAGTGCACATTATAATCTAATGGCGCCATTTGATGGCTTTAGCACTTTTGTTAGTTTTTCTGGTCTTCGCAGAAGCTCTTCCTTCTGCCCCCTAATCTTCCTCCTTTTCTACCTGGCAAACTTCTCATGAAGCCATTCCCGACTCCCCCTTTGCATCCCCATACTATTAATTCACTTGCCCAGGGTGACACTCACTACTCTGTATTATAATTACGTGACAGGGCGTGGGCCATGTCTTATTTATCACCTAGCACAGATGCGGGCAGCGTAGGTGCTTAGTAAATGTTTTCCAAGCGAATGCTACCCTCAGTGAACCTCTGGGCACCAACTTTATCACGCTTATCTCGAGAAGGGGATTAACTGAGAAAAAGAAAATACGCTTCCAATTCAAGGAAGCAGAAAAGAGCTGCAGTCGACTCCCAATGGCTGGTTTGTTGACTAAAAGAAAGTCTCACAGCCCTTTGCCATCGGTTTCATAACACTTTGCCATTTCTCACTTATGAGACTTCCTTTAATGTGTACCTGTTTGCATACAATGTAACCCCTGGGCACAATAAGGCTGCCTTCCCTTTCAAATGAAATGTTTATGGCCACATGGAAAGGCGAGGGGGACCATTCTGCTTTCCAATTACAGATGTGCGACGGTAGCAGCACTGGAGAAATATCAACCCCATTCTCTTCCTGTCTGCGACCCCGGCAAATGTCAGAACGGAGGTTTCTAAATTGTGTATAAAAATAAACAAACCAACAATAAAAGGCTCTCTGGCTGTCCCCCACACACCCAACAGCAGCCTGGAGGGCGATTACTGGCCGTAGAGCAAACCCTGAAATTGAAATGAGAGGTTCACGTGGGAACAGGGCTTCACCACCATGTCTGTAATAGCCCAATGGGTGGGGAGAGAACAGTCTGAGAACCCTGAGCTCAGGGGCGGGCACTCTCGACAGCCGGCCTCAGAGGCAGACAGGGATGGCAGGCAGGTGTGGGCTTTTTGCATGACTCTGGGATCTGGGTCCCTGCTGTCAATCAAGTACATTTTAGCACAGATTATAGGGTTGTGAAAGGAATGAGCAAGGTGCCTAGTGCTGTGAGGGGACTTTTCTATATATGCTCTTATTTCATCCTGCATTCATTCTGCAAGATGGGTATTCCCATTTTGCAGATAAGGAAACTGAGTCCAGAGAGACACACAGACAGGCAGTCAGTAGCAGTCAGAATTCCCCCCGGTTTGGAGTGGCACCAATCCAGCCCTTTTTATAGCACAACCAGCAACAGTCAGGGCAGGACTTCACCCTCTCAAGGAGGAGGCACTCGCCCTTTGGGTGACCTCCAGTTTTGGGGAATCCCTTGCCCCTGCCAAGGCAACCCCAGTCTTCCTTCTGGCAAGAGGAAATCGGTTCCTAGAGTAGCCACGTCCTAAGGCAGGGGAGAGGGTGGTACTGGCCCCTCGTGTTGGACAAACCACACACACCTCTGCAGCTCACCAGATCCGCACGTGTTTCAGGGGGCATGTGTTCTCTTATGACGGCTCTTTCCTTTTAAGGTTGCCCTACATTTCCATATTAACCAGATTTCAACTTAATAATGGAGAAGCACTCCGTCATTCACCCTGTCATACATCCAAAATTCTAGAGGTGGCCCTGGCCCAGCGGTCATTATCCACAAAAAAAAGAGGCCATGTGTGGAAGTGCCCAGCAAAGTCCTCGCAAGCCATGGGTACTAGGAGTTAGTGGAATTAGATTCCAAGGCAATCTTTCCTTTAAAAGACATGTCCATCAACTTTACTATAGCAGAGGCCCTGATCCCAGGCACATCTGTGCTGAGACACAGTGTTCTGGGCAGGCAAATGCCCCCCCCTCCCATCTTTAGAGACAGAATGACTCACCCACATAGGGCAGGAACTCCATCTCTGCTTGGGGGGTGGGGTGGGGCTACCTCTAGCGGGGGAAAAACCAAAGTTCATGTATAATTGATGCAAGATGTCATTTTTTTGGATCAGATAAAAGATTTTCTGGTCTTCATCCTACTAAAGAGAATTCTGTAAGTTTCTTTTTACAATGCAAGTACTCAGTCATCAGAAAAGAATACAATTCCAGATAAACCCATGCTTTTAAGACAGAATCTTGGGCCTCCCTCCTCAATTCCTCCCACCCCAACAAGGGATGGATCCAAGTTTCAGAACACTGTTTGCAACTTTCTGGAAATCTCCCTGACCCTTGTTTGCCTAGGTTTCTTCTATCTATAAAATGGAACAATACTAGCTATGATTTATGACAAAATTCAAGGAAAGCTGAAACTCTTAAAAAAGGTTTTGAGTATCCAGGATGAGGAATTCTCATTACAATGGCTTGTTTCACCTTTGAAGCACTATAGTATTAACCAGATCTGCCTAATTACATTGCAGAGAAATGGTGTGCATTTATTTTGCCTGAATGTGACAGAAAAATTGGGATGGTCATTTGTCAAAAATGTTCCTGTGCCCAAGAGATAGACACATAAACTCTCAATTTTATCTGATTATCAGTGAAGGGGTTTTTCCGTATATTTTTTAAAGGTCTAAATACTGGGTGCATGATTAAGAAAAAGAAAAAAAAAACAGTTCCTTTTTGCAATATGCCAGCTGTCATGGGTTTCCAGGCAAGATATTATTTCTGATAAATAGATATGGACAATAGATAATGTCTATATTAATATCTCTAAAACGTGGTCTTCTCCTGCAGCTCACCCGAGACGGGGACGACAGTGTATAAAGAGGCAGATGCCAGACAAGAGACTTTCTTCTTGTGACAGTTTGAGCTCCCTGCTGCAATTAACTTTTTCTCCCCCTCCCTCTCCTCCTTCATCTCACGCAATGTGGTTCAGAAAAAGGGGGCCTGTATTTTCCTCCTGCTGATGGAAGTTGATTAGCAGTCAGGTGGAGTGATGCTCAGGGGACAACACAGCGGATTAATTAAATCACTTCTACTGGCTAAGTGGTGACACTTTGATTTATAGCAGAGCTCACTCAACCAGACAGCAGCTTTTCTTGCATGCCGAAGGAAGGAGGGCCAAACTGGCCACTGGTTGGAGGCCAAAGGCTTTGCAAACTTTAAAGACAAGCAACCTCATCATTAAAGCAGAGGCCCCTGCTGGGTTCTTCTCTCCGGGTTAGGGGGACCTGCAGGCGCAAGAGAGGAACTGGAGAGAATGGAGCGGCTGAGGCAGGCCAGCGATCTAACAAGGAGCTAGTGGATCTGTTTCAGAACATGCAGAACTACTACACCCCTGCAGAAAAAGAAAAGCAGGCTTGAAACATTTCAGTGCAGTTTTTTCTCTGGGTCTGTTTCTACCCAATTGTGTGTTGGCATGGCGCCTTGGTTTGTCCTAAAGACACAGTCCTATAATGGTTCTAGCACATTGACTTGGGAGCATTTCTGAATGTTTCCCATTGAAGCCCAGGGTCTTCTCAATGAGAAGACTTCAGACCAAAATGCACACAACAGCTTGCTTCTGGTGGTATGTTTTATGTTAGGAGGGGGACACAACTTGTGGCTGATCCTGTTTCACTCTTTGCTTGGGCTGCTAAGAAGCTCATTGGCAAACATGCGTGTTCACCTAGAAAACTTAAGTTTATCTAATGTTAAAATGTTTTTTGGAAAGCTGCCTCCAATTCCCTGAGGAATGAAGTCGAACAGGAAAGGAGTCAAATCCCTTGACTTTACAGGGTACTGAGTAAGCTCTGGTTCTGATAACCTACCTTGGAGTAGAGTACCTGTTAAGATATAAATCCCTAGGCCCCACTCCAGATGCTGTGAATAGCTGAAGACAAGGCCCAAGAATCTTTACTTTTAACAGATTCCCCTACACAATCTTGGACATTTGAGAACCATAGTTTTAGAGTCAGACAGCACTAAAATCAAATTTCAGCTCCATTAATTAATAGCAGGTTACCTCAAGCGAGCTCCTTCATCTCTCCATGCTTACTTTATCAGCCACTTAAGGGCATTGGAAAGAATTAAATCAGACGTCTGCATGTAGGTAAACGCCTAACATGGCTGGCTGCAAACTGTAAGTTTCAATAAATGGTAGACAACACAAATGTCCATCAACAGATGAATGCATAAACAAACGTGCTATATACATAAATAGAATATTACTCAGAGGTAAAAAGGAAGGAAGTTCTGACATGCTACAACATGAATGAGCCTTGAGGACATTATGCTAAATGAAAGAAATCAGACACTAAGGAAGAGATATTGTAGGATTCCACTTATGTGAGATTCCCTAGAGTAATCAAATTCATAGAGACAGAAAGTAGAAGGCTAGTTACCAAGGGCTGGGGGGAAAGAAAATGGGAAGTTAGTGTTTAACAGGACAGAGTGTCGGCTCTGGGGAACGAAAGGGTTTTGGGGATGGATGGTGGTGATGGTTATACAACAGTGGGAATGAATTTAATGCCACTGAACTGTACACCTAAAAATGGTTAAAATGCTAAATTACATGTTTTGTATATTTTATTGCACAATACAAAAATGAAATAAATGATAGATATTATTATCACTACTATCACCAACAAACCAAACTTACTTTGGGTCCCCCTTGACCCACATGCCCCTCAAATCCTCTACAATCAACCTAGCAACAAAGCATGTAGTTGGGGTACCGGAGGAAGGGGGACAGATGAGGAATGGTAAAGAAATGACAGCATCTAGCCCTCCTATTGTTCTTCCTTAACCCAGGAGCCCAAAAAGTCCCCAAGAGACCACAGAATGCTTATCCCAACTATGAAGGAAGCTGATGCAACATCAAATATTAAAAGGGTGGAGGAACCAGCATAGTTTTCCATATAAATGAATCCACTAACATATATGAAGATTGCTTTTAAAATTCAAATATAATTATTTTTTAAAAGGCATCCTGTGAGCTCTGTCTCTCTCCCAGCACTGACACTTCTGGGCCCTTGTCATGCTCCAGTGAGGTGCCTGTTGGCAGCCAGCCCAAAGCACTTTGTAACATGCCCTCCAGATCCTAAGTGAAAACTGATCAAAGAATTGGCACTGGCAAAGACAAGACTGAAATCAGCTCTCAAAGGGGTGGGGCTGGGCTATTGTCCCTCTTTGTGGGAACAGCTGCTTAACGGGGAATTGGAGCGGCACGATTATAATATGCATACGGACTGCTCTGTTAACAGAAGCCGGCTTAAAGTACTCCAGGGGCCTCCACCTTGTGTTTTGGCAAAGGGCTCAGTGAGGATGCTGTGTCAAACCTTTCTGAAAATGTCTCCTTGACACAGAGGGTGAGGAAGGGCTCCTGTGACTCTCAGTACAGCCCTCCGCCTCCCTCTGCTCTTCTTCAGTTCCCTGGTCCCAGCTTCTGCTGGGTGAGAGCTGCGCAGGGGTCATCCTGCCCCCAGTTTTAATCAGGACACAGGAACTGCAGGACAGGAGCGGGGTTACCTGAGTGGCCCTGGGAGCCCTGCCCCGGAGTCATATGGAAAAGGATCATCTGTCTGCGGGTCAGAAGCTGGCTGGTCTGCAGATTCCCCAGGGGCCAGTGGAGTGAGTTTTTCCCAAGTTCTAACAAATGATAACACACCACTGAGTAATTAGCCTCCATTGTGTTCAGCGCAGGATGGTTCTTGAGTGGAAAAGGAAACCGGCCATCCCGACACTGGGGGTCCCAAGGAGCCCCATGGACACACCTGACCTCTGGTTCCTGGGGCCAGGGGAGGGGAGTGAACCATGCAGACATTAGAGGCACGGAGCTGGGCAATTCCATGTTCACCTGACATGGTCCTCCCATGCTAGCTAGCATCCCTCTCCGCCAGAGCAAACTGCATATCAAGGTTAAAGCAATTCCACCAAGGTGTCTTTGCCAGAACGGGGCAAGGCTGGGACACACCTCCGGGTCTGTCTCACTTTAAGGCCTTTTGTTTTGTGGGTTGATTTGTTTATAATTACACCCGCCCAAAGGAAACAGATTTTTTTTTCCTGGGGGAAAAGTTGGCTGCTCCCAAAGCCCCGCCCTGCCCCAGTTCAGACCGACTGCAGCCTCCTCCACCTGCTGGCAGCTAAAAGGCCCCCTGGCTTCCATCTCCGCAGTGACTGCGGGTAGATGGGAAAGGAGGGGGGGGGCAAGGGGGGCGAGGGGAGCAGTTTTCAAATGAATATATGCATGTGTCTCTCCTGCTAATCACTGGAACGCATTTTCAGGAGAGGTGAGCAGGGGGATTGGCTGCGGGACTCCCATTAATGTTAACTTTATTTCAGTAATGAGGTGCCAAGGCAAAGAACAATCACGGTGGCTAATACGGTGTAATCACAGTGATGAGCTACGAAGGCTGGGAAGGGAGGGGGCACAGTCAGGAGGGGCAAGCCACTCGCTGGGGGGGACAGATGACACAGAAGAGGCAGCAGGAACAAAACTCTCCAGGAAAAGGGGGTGGGCAGGCGAGCCTTGCCGCAGGCTGAGTGGGTGAAAGGAGAGCCCGCTACGGGGGAAGGAATAGCAACTCCTGCGCGAGTACTCGCATCGCGGATGCTCGGGCGTGAACGCTTCTCCGTGCCAGGTGAAGAGCACTGCTCATTTCTCTAACCCTCGTGACGGCCCAGCTCAGTATTATCCCCGTTGTACAGATCAGTACACTGAGCTTTTAGCCAAGTAATCTGCCCAGTCACACAGCTGGTGGAAGAACCTCGGTTTGAAGTCAGGTTTCCCCTAATCATTACACTCTACGGTACCCTACCTCAGCTAGGACAGAGGGTGGGGAAATAACGTGCAAACCTCAGGAGCTCACACGGCACAGGTAGAAAAGAGCAGGACGTGGCTCTGCACGTGGGCCCACAACACCAGCGCCCGGCTGTGTTCACAGGGCTCACCACTCTACACCACGGCCATCCGCTTGATGTCTCAGTGATGCCGGGAGGAATGACGGGAGAAAATCCCTCTCCTCTGCCAAATTCTAGGGACCATCTGTAGCCAGAAAGAAAATCCTCAACATACCCACGAACACAGGTTAGAGTGCTCTCCAAATTCCCAGACCACCCAAATCCTTCAGCTTGCAAATGCTTCGAGGCCAGGACAGTTTCCTCTTAACAGAGCCAAGGGTCTCTCCAAGTGTGGCCTGCAGGCTCGTCTGGCGTCCGCGGGAACATGCAGCTTCCTGGCCTCTGCCCCGGACCTGCCCAATACGAACTTCCAGGGAGGGGGCCTAGGGTTGGCCTAGGCTTCCTGAAGGTTTCTCTGTGCTTTAAAGAACTCGTAGGACTCCAAGACCCAGCATTTCTATTTGTCTAGAAGCATAACACATACTCTGCAGGCCAGTCCTGCCCGAATTTCCTGACCCCATCACCACACTGGTTGTTTAGAAGCATGAAGTTCATAACAGTCAATACATTTATTGAACATCTACTATGCACCAAACTCCACTCTTTGCCCTGGAAATGCAGCATGGGACAAATCTAAGTCCCTCCTCTCATAAAACTTGTATACCAGTGAAGAAGACAGACAAATAGTGATGGGGGAACGGAAGAGTTAAACATTTTTAGCTCTAAGTTATACTTAATAGCCTTAGTAATTAATGCATGTAGAAAGCTATCGTTCCAGGAGCTGGAATGTATGACCAGACCTACCCTGACTCCAGCAGACCCACAAGCAATTGGCCTTTGTGCTCCAGGGGGACTGCAAGCGATCAAGATAGTGTCTGAGCCACTGTGCTCCGGGGAGGGAACGTCCAGCGACCAGGATGCAGATAACGAATCACCAGTCAGCAGATGACCAGACGCTGGAAAACTGCAGACTGCAGCTTTTATCTGATTAACCTTTTCCCTGAATTTCAAACCCCTTACCTACCTTTTTCTTCTCCTTATAAAAAAAGTTGGCTTGAGATGAGATGTTAAGACAGATTTTTTAGGGTACATAACCCCTCATCTTCTCAGATTGCCAACATCTGAGTAAAGTGCCCATAAAAATGCAATCCTTGTCTCTACTTATTGGTTCTGGTAGTGACAGGCAGCACGAACACTGGCTTTTCCAGTCTCAATAGGACATCCATCCTATCAGAGTTCCATGAGGAAACCATGGGTCTCAGCGAGGGCAATGTTGGCCCCCAGGGGACATTCTTGGTTGTCACAATGGGTGAAAGGGAGCCACTTCATCTGGTGGGGAGGCGTCAGGGATGCTGCTCAATACGCAATGCACAGGACAGCCCCCACCACAGAGAAGCATCTGGCCCTAAATATCATTAGTGCCAAGGCTGAGGATCCCTGGGCCAGAGAAGACAGGAGGGTGCTCTTCCATGTCAGGAAAGCTCTCTAGAGAGGGACATTTGAGCAGAGATCCAAGGGAAGTGAAGGACGTCTGTAGCTGAGGGGACAGGCACAGAGGCTGGGGAGGTGCACATGGGCCACACCACCTGGTAGAGCTGGGGATTTCAGTCCAAGTGTACTGGAGTCTGGAGCTTCCCTGCAGGACGGTGAGATGCTCCAGGGGACCTTCCAAAAGGTCCCTCTGGCCACCGCATGGGGAACAGTCTGTGGGAAGCCAAGGGGATGGGGGGACCAGGTGGGAGGCTGCTGGCAAGAAATGGTCTAGTTCAGAACATACCATCAAGGGAAGCCTTTGGATTTACTGATGCATTAGATGGGGGTGTGGGACAGAGAGAGGAATCAAGAATGAAGCTCGGTCCCCGCACCAAGTGTCTCCCTAAAAAACGTTGACTCCTAGCCCTACCCCTCCCTTAACCCAGCAGTTCTCAACTAGGGGTGACTGTCCCCCAGGGGACACTTGGCAATGTCTGCAGACATTTTTGTCACAACTGGAGGAGGGTGGTCATTTAGTGGGTAGAGGCCAGGGATGCTGCTCAGCATCCTACTGTGTGCAGAACAGCCTCCCCTCCTTGCCATGTCCCACACCCCTGCCACAAAGAATCATCTGACCCCAAGGTTGACAGTGCGAAGATTGAGGAATCTTGGCCCACCCCTACCCCCTGCTGCCTCCTCCCACCCAAGGTGGGCCCACCAATTTAGTCAGAGCTTCATCAGAGCCTGGAGATTCCAAATCAATGCACGTTGGTGGCTAAGGTCCATATTAACTACATCTCACTTGCTTCTGCCGGTGACACAGATCAGATGCTGCTGCTGTCGCTGCTGCCTCCACATGAAACAAGAATGTTGGAGAGCAAATTCATTATCCAGCTGTTAAGAGCGACAGAGCATGCACACCTCTCTCCCGGACTGGGGTACCTGAGAGCCAGCCCCGCTGGATGATTGAGTGGCTGCCAGCCTCCTTCCCTCTGTAACCTTGACACGCCAGGGCAGGGCCTCCGGTACACAAGCTAAAAATCCAAAAGGCAACGTCGGCAGCAACAAATGGATGGGTTAATTTGTTTCATGCCCCGTTGCTACCAGGCTCTTGGAGAGAAAAAAAAAAAAAGCAACCCTCCATTTGCAGGGTTTAATATCCCAGCTGCTAGGAATCAGATTAGACAGAAGGAAGAAAATGTGACGTCGATTGCAGAGACCCGTTTATATTCAGCTATGTTTGCTTAAAAACCGGTTTTTGATCTGCAGGTTATTCTTGCTGGCGTGGACCTCAAGCAACAAAATATCACACTTCCAGGTGGTATCTTTAAGGAAAGCTAATTAGGATTCTTGGCACTTGTAGCATGAAACATTTTACAATTTTCTTCAAAGCAATTTGCCAACATTAGCTAATTAAAAACACCCAGCCTTCCGTTGAGGGACAATGGGAAGGGAGTAGAATCTTCATTTCTCAACATCTGCTGCAGGATTAAAACTCCAGATTCCTGTTGCTTCCACTTGGTTGCGGTCTTTCTCTGAAGGTGGCCGTTCACTGTTTTCTGCAACCTTCTCAGGAGTGCTGAGGAAAAGACTGCAGTTTTTCTAGCACTTAAGTCTCTTAAAAAAGGGGGCCACATTGACAAAGGAGTCTTAGCAATTAAGGCTGGTCCACTACACCAGAGGTCAGCAAACTATGGCCCAGAGCTGAATCTGGCTCTCGACCTGTCTGTGTAAATAAAGTTTTATTGTAACACAGCCATGCCCATTTGTATATATATGTTGATGGCTGCCCTTGAGCTACAATAACAGAGTGAAGCAGTTGTAACTATTAATCTGCCTTCTGGACATTTCATATAAATAGAGTTATATAATATGTGCCTCTTTTTGTGCCTGGCATCATGTTTTCAGGACCATTCATGCTGTACCATACATTAGTGCTTCATGCCTTTTTATGGCCGAATTATATCCCACTGGGCGGACAGACCACATTTTGTTTATCCGTTCATCTGTTGATGGGCATCCGGGCTGCTTTTGGCTGTTGTGGAGAATGCTGCTGTGAACATTCATGTACATTTTTCTGCACATTATTTTAAAATCACATTAAAAATTGCCTTTTATTAAAGACTAAGAGAAAAGTTATAAAGACGTGTTCTCTCGCTGCACAATATTACAAATATTCATCGAAGTGACTGAGGTCATTCAGGACAGAACAAACATCTGAGTGTGGTAAAAAGAAGAGTGGGTCAGGAGTCAGGACACAGGAGTTACTTCCTTTTTTCATTCATTTAATAAAATACTAAAATAGAGTATAAGATATTTACACTAGGCACTAATGATGTCGCACCCTGATGTTCTATCACTCATTACAAGAATACAAAGTTGTTGCCCGTGCTGTTCTAGAAAACAAAGGTCAGTCACTTATCTTCAGGTGCCCCATTCTCCTCCTCACAATACACCCACCTGGGAGGGCTGGGAGAAGCAGGAATAATGATACACCTGAGAGAGTTCCAGAGAGTCAGAGGTCCAACAATTATAATGTTACCAACATGATACAAGAAACAACTTGTATCATTTTCCTTTCCTCTCCTGAGGTAAAGTCTTGGAATAGGAAAGTCTTGGAATAGAAAAATTTCCTATTCCATGATGAAATTTTTCACGTACCAGGAGTTGCCCATGGAGCAAGAACCACACGTTTCCTTGCCTTGTAGAAAAGAGATTCAGTTTTAGTAAGTGTTTTAATATTTAAACACTGGCTCCATAGGAGTAAAAACCTTTTCAAACAACAGGAGTAAGCCAGAAAGAAAAGAATGAGTAGGTACTTGACCATCTGTCATGGATAAGCGAAAAAAGGGAAAAGATTACTTGCAGAATCTTCGAGTTCCTGGCTTTGCACTTTCCCATCATTGCCAGCAGATGGCGACATGGTCCTGCAAGGTTGCGTTGGTGGCAACTGTTGAGAACAGAGGGCACCTGAAGCTGTGGTGCTGGGACACTCACTCACTGATGCACCTTGTCAATTGTTCTGCAGAGGTGTGAGCACCACTAAACACAACCGTGGGGAGAAAAAGGCATCCACATGATGTGTTTACAAAGGCTACAGGGACCTGATGAAATGTGCCAATGGCTTGAGCTCTAATTTCAGCTGTCCTTATAATAAAGGCATCAGTGGTGGTGAGGAGGAAGATGCCAAAGGCATCTGAAACAAAGAGCTTTAAGCAAGTTACAGTCAAATAATTATCCCCCTATATTATAGCCATTCCAAGGAATATTATCATTAAAAAATCAAATGGTGTTAGATATCACACCAAAACCACTGCAACCAAAGAAAAATTAGGTAATCTGAACTTCATCGAAATTAAACTTCTATGATTCAAAGAATGCTACCAAGGGAGTGAAATGACAACCCACGGAATAGGAGAAAACATGCATATCATATATCTAATAAGGCATTAATTCAAGGAAAAAAAGACAACCCGATTTAAAAATGGGCAAAAGATTAGAATAGATCTCTCTCTAAAGAAGATATACAAACACCCAATAAATACAGGAATGCTCAGCATCACTACCCATCATTGATACGCCAGGCAAAGACACAGAGATGCCACTTCGCAAACACTGGGATGGCTATAATCACAGACAGACAACGGTGAGTGTGGGCGAGAGTGTGGAGAAACTGGAGCCTTCGTGCATCGCGGGTAGGAGTGCAAAGCAGTGCAGCCACTCAGCGGGCTCAATTTTAAATTCCAGAGGCCATCTTTCAGTTCTTTACCTCTCCAGCACCCAGCACCCGGCGAGTGCGGAGTAAAAACCTGCTGAATAAATGACGGGCTAGTAATTCAGTGCCATTACTACTCAAGGGGCAACAAAGCTTAACCCAGGGTTTCTCCACCTCTGGGGCCACACAGCTCTTTTTGGGGGTGGGGGGTCCTGTGCAGCATAGGTTATTGAGCAGAGTGCCTGGTCTCTACCCACTGGATGTCCACAGCACCTTCACCTACACACCGGTGACAAGAATGTCTTCAGGAGTCCAACATACGGTCACGGAAGATTTGACTTTGGGTGGTAAACGCAATATGATATACAGATGATGTAGCACAGAAATGTGCACTTGCAAGCTATGTAATTTTATTAACCAAAGTCACCCCAAAAAACTTAATTTTTAAAAAACTGTCTTCAGACATTGGCCAATATTTCCTGGTTGGGGGAGGGGGGAGGAGCAAATTCTCCCTCCAGTTTAAACCAGTAAGCACTGGTTTAAACCAACATTTTCCAGGTCCTGGAAGCCATCAACTAGAATCCTAGAATGCCCTGGAAGGACCCTTATGCATGATCCCGCACCCACAGTTTCCCAGGTGGGCAAACGGGCCCAGAAGCAAGACATACTGGAGGCTGAAGGAAATCCAGCAGTGCCATTCAAGGGTTTCTCCCTGCCTCGTGCTCACCTTTGATGGGCATGTTAACTCAGACCATATTTCCTTCAAGGACTGTATCGGTCACCTGGACCTGCCACAGGCTGGGTGGCTTAAACAAGTTTATTTTTTCCCAGTTCTGGAGGCTGGAAGTCCAAGATCAAGGGGTTGGTAGATCTGGTTTCTCTTGAGGCCTTCCACCTTGGCTCGCAGCTCTGGTGTCTCCCCGCCACCCCCCGACCCCCATCTTCTCACAAGGAACCAATTCTATTGGATTAAAGTGCACCCTAACAGCTTCATTCTAAGCTAATCATTTCTTTAAATGTCTTATCTCCAAATACAGTTCCGTTCCGGCGTACTGGGGGTTGGGACCTTCAGCATATGAATTTGGAAGTGAGGGGACAGAATTCAGCTCATCACAAGAACTCTGCTCAGTGGACATTCACACACAGCCCTCTCGCCAGGGCTGCACCGAAAGGCTGAGTCCCCCTGGAAATGCATTCTTCAGAAACACTGCCTGGCAGGGAACAGCAGCTAGAAGGTAAAACAGTTTGCTTAGGTCAAGGATGATTCCGAGCCCAAGGCCCAGCAGCAGACCTGAGAGAAACGCCAACCGTACTCCTCCAGGGCACTCACAGCCTGGCGCGGTGCGGGGCTCCCTGCAGCACAAGTCCGAAGGGTCCGGGTTCAAGAGGAAGAAAGATCTGGCTGCTACCAATATCCTGGTTCAAACCGCCAAGACAGTGTGTCCCCATGCAAAGTACCTGATTTCTGAGTTTGTTTCCCTAAAGTGAGGACAAAAAGACCTACCTACCTCCGAAGAGTGGCTGTTAGGATTTAATAAGCAGCCTGACGGAAATGACAGGCAGATGGCCACTGCTGATCAGAGTGCCGAGGCAACGTGCTGCCCCCCGGGCCTGCATGCGCCTTCAAGAGCTCTGAAGTCTGCAAGCGGCTCCCCATCTCGTGGTGCCTCTCGAGCACACGTTAACCCATGCACTTGGAGCCTTCCTCTGTCAAACGAACATGCAGAAGAACACGACCTCAGTGTAAAAGTGGCCACGCATATGCAGCGTGGTGGTGTGAGTGCGTCACACGGATGCCCTTCTTTTCACCCCGGTGAATGAACAAGGCAGTTGGAGGGGGCCGTGCACACCCGGTTAAGGCTCAGGTCTCTGGCAGCACCAGCAGCTAACCAAAGGCTACTTTCCTGAGTCCCTGTGCACAAACTCAATGGGGCCCGGGAGAGTATCAACTCGTCACCACTACCGGATGGTCGCCCATCTATAGAACAGCTTCCTTGTTTTACGGAGAGGGAGTCCATGCAGGCAGGGGTCCCACAATCTCTTGACAAAGACTATGCTGAGGACAGAAAACCTATGGAATTGGTGCCACCAAGTGGCACAGAAAGCAATTGTTGGTGCCGGTGCCACCAGCACTTCATTCTCTCCACCTCTGTCCTCTTCCCCTTCTTCCCTTGAAACAGCGCCCGCGAGCATCATTTAACCAGGCGGCTGGCTGTCCTTGCAGGTCTGAAAAGGCTGCAGTGAAAAGATGGGGCTTTAAAAGATCACATTTGACTCGACTCTAGTTCCTCCCTGAGCTAAATCAGGTCAATGAGCTTATTTGTGTCAAATAAATGAGCCCAGCTGACTGCTAAGCTGCTGCAAGACTATTATTCATCTCGGGCTTCCAAGTTGGCACTTGGCAGGCTGCAGGCAAAGCTCAGGAAGGGTACGGACGGTGGGGACCGAGCTCCAGGAGCATGCCCTGAACTGCCGCCTCAATGGAAACCTCCCAGGAGAAACTAAGTCCGGCCTGTGAGGACGACTCCAGGCCTCTGAGCCTCCAGAGAGCACAGCAGTTTCCAGGGGGCCCACCCGTGGGGCCCACGGAGCACTCAGGAACATCTTTCAAAACCTCAAAAACTACCCTGTACACCAGACACTTGACAGAGATCTGGCTTTGGGGGAAGGCTGGGCTGCCTTGACCATCCTTTCCCCGCAGAGCTGTCCAGTAAGACGGTCCACGTGTCCTTCCCAACCTTTTTATTCCTTTTTATATTTTAAAAAATTTCTGCACTCAGTGGTTCACTACTGTGAATGGCATGCTTATATTTGCAGCAGGGTTTCTCCCATCTTTCTCTCAGCTCCCTCAAGAGAGTGGAAGTCTGCTGTGACCAGCTTAATTTATTTGTGAAGAAAAATGACTTCTTTCCCCGCTGGGTAAAAATCAGACAAGGAAAGAGATGCAGAAATGCAAAGCCAAGACTGTGTGCAACTATAAAAGGGTTTCACCTCTAATTGACTTAATTTGGAGACCAGATGATACAAGTATGTGCACTTTCCTGCTCTATCAACTGATTAGCTATAACTGGGTTAAACCAATTTAATAGGAACTGTTGATTTCAAAATACTATACATCAGGATTCTACCTTGATTTATGTACTAACACAAAATACACATTTATGTACAAAATATAGGCAAAGTTTTACATCAAAACTTTAATTAAGGTTATCTGTGGGGGCTAGGAATCTAAATAATTTGGCACAATTTAATTTCTTTGTAATTTCATACATCTTAACATGTAATTCCCTACATTTTAAGGTTCTTGCCTTGTAACCACAAAAATGAAAGACCTTTTACTGAACAAGGACCGCAGAAGCCCTTATTAGGAATTCCAAGATGCTCCAGGTATCTCAGGTTAAGACCACCTAAATAATTCAGCACTAGGTTAAGGTACAGCCCCCGAGGACAGTCCCACGTTTCCCTGCCAAGAGGCAGCTGTTTCTATGATGGAAAGCACAGCAGCTGTTTGCACAGGTGCAGAGCAGCTCTATGTGGTAAGCTGGGCCCGGCAGAGCAGAATATGGCGTCTATTTAACATCCGAGGAGGAAGAGGCAGGAAATGGCTAGCCCCAGTCGTGACCTTCAAGAGGGGGAAGCCCCGGTTTCAGGTAAATGGGCTCCGGAGGGCTGGTCTCCACTCACCCTGTGAGTCAACGCCAAGAGCCAGCCGCTGGGAGACACGGGCTCTCGTCGTGCCCTAATACAGGGCGGGATCTTTGGCGAGCCAAAAATCCGAATTTGGCTCTGCAAGATACCTTAACAAGAGGAAACCAAAGCCGGCAGAGCTTCGTTTACTCAAAGTTGTTAATGCCTGTGCTCTTGTCAATGAAATTAGACTGCTACTCACACAGGGCATATCGCTGTTGTCACACACACGTTCCTCGGTAATAGTGGCGTGTGGCTAAGAGTCTAAAATCTTGAATTTCACTGGTAACTGTGCTTTCTCATTTAGCCAACACCACTTTGATTCTGTGATAATCTGGGTGCAAGCTGACCAGCGCTCGCCTGCCTACATCGCATAAAACATTTATGTATAAAGGTGCAAAGGCCGCAAAAACTATTTACCCTATCCGAAAACTTCCCGAGTACCAGCTTATAAACGATGTGCTTCTAGCAGCGATATGTTCTGGTCCCTGTGAGTCCACAGACTGTGCAGTCCTGAGAAATAATAAAGCTGGACTCCTGTCTAAATATCTAAATTAATTGTGTCGCCCACTGGCTGTAGCTGGCAGTTGTTTCATTATACTTCCATTGTACAGACAGCCCAGCAGTCCGGCTTTAGCACGAGACGCGAATCAAGGTGCGCACTCGCAAGTGAGCAACGAGACTCCACTGGGACCTGGCATCGCCACACCTGCAGGACCCACACCGTTCTCCCACTCACGGCGGACAGCGGCTGCCGGCTCTTCCTCTTCACATGAAAGCAGGCTGGACAATGAACGTCAGACATGTGACTGAGCAAAAACAGGGATACTGGTACCCAAACTGTCCTCACACCACGAACAAACTATGCGAGAAAATTCCACATGGAAAAAGGCCCGGGAGGCAATGCATTGACATGCCAGAGTCAGGAAAAGCGCTTGTGTGGAAAGAACTCTCAAAATTCCATTCGCTTTTTAAAAAAATTATTACTATTTACTTAAGTAGTACCTTTTTGTAGTAGAATGACCAGTTCTCCAAATAGAATCTGCAGCATTTCCCTTCCTACTCCCCCACCCCCAGCCAAAGTCCTTCCACGTAAAGAGCTGCTGTAAGGAAACTGGGAGGTGTCCACACCTGGGTTACGTGAGTGTGCGAAGGACACCATGGCAGAGTAATAATGTCCTTCCTGGAGGCAGCACTAGGCTGCTAGAGCCCTGCAAGGAAGCAGCAGGTCCTGTGGGATTTCAGGGTAATTTAATCAGCAGCACTTCGGCATCGCAGAAAGCAATGGCAGGGACATACTAAAGTGAGCGCGCAGCTCCCGCAGCTCTTCCTTCAACCTGCGGAGGAAATACGACCCGAGAGGAGGCCTCGCCACTGGGCACGGCTGGCACTTGGAGCCGGGTAACACTGTGTCGAGGGAGCTGACCTGGGCACTGTAGGGTGTTTAGCAGCATCCCTGCCCTCCACCCACTAGATGCACCACATTCCCCAACTGGGACAAAAATGTCTCCAGACAAAACTGCCCTATTCACTGCCCTACATCAACTGGAAAAACGAGTGGACACACGAGCCACTTGCCTCTGTGTACACAACAGGCAGGTGCAACACAGGGCTGAGAATGAAAAGGGGGTCAGGCTTCTCACATGTAAAAACGCGCTGTAAGGGTCCCCGACAGGCACTTCACATCAGAATGACAAATAGCCAACCAAAGCTTGGAAAAGATTCACCTCACTAGTAATTAAATAAATACAAGTTAGAACACTGAGATCCATTAGCAAAAAGTTAAAAAATAGTAACGCAGAATTTTCAAGGGAATGGCAAAAGGGACACTCCCCTGCAGTGCAGGTGAGTAGAAATTGGTGAAGTTATCAGATAAATAAAAACATGTCTGTAAATGCGTATCATTAATGTACTACTTGTAGTAGCAAAAAATGGCAATAAGCTAATTGAGCTCAGCAGGGATTTAATAACATTATTGTATATTCCTTGAAATTAACACCATGTGGTCATTAAAAATTATTAAATAGGACTATATGTCACACACAAGGATGTCCAGTATAGAATTGTTTCATTTCTACCTGGAAAAAGTCACAAGAAAAGGCTGGGGCTTTTCTCTAGGGTGTGTGACTTTAGATCACTACTTTCCTCTTTATGTTTCTCAGTTATCTGAAATTTTTAATCTTTAGCATGAGTTCTTTAAAAACAATACCAAGAGCTCCGTAGTTACCATTCTCCCACCAAAGGGGCCAACATATCCCCACCATGCAGACTATCCGACATCATTCCCCTGCTGGGTGCAGACAGACTTCCTACCCAGCACTGGGCCTCACTGACACCTCGCGACCCTAGGAGAGGCAGATGTGACCCCATTTTACAAGGGAAGAGCCCTAGTGCCCGAGGCCAAGCCATTAGTAAGTAGTAGTTAATGACAGGACAAGCTCTCCCCGCCTGTGTCTACCAAATAGGCAGCCTCTCTGTACAGCTACACTTTATCTATAAATCTCAACGATGGAGAAAGCAAATTATGTGACCCTTTCCCAGAGTTCTTTGACGCTACACCAACTGAGGCACAACCCCAAGGCCTTCCGAGTCACTTTCTGAGAGCAGCAGGCTGAAAACTACATTCAGTCCTCTAAAATCCCACCCTCTGCTTTCGAAGAGCCACCGGGCTCACCCTTCAAATGCTCGGCCCAGTGGAGGCGGGCCATTCTCTCCTTTGTGCATGCCCATCTCACACCTTTTGCCCACTTTACTGGTGGTTTCTTCCCCAGTTGAATTATCTCACCTTTACTGCCTCAGCAAGGAGTACAGTACTTAAGATTCCAAATTGAGAAACTTTAAATTACCCAATAACCTTAGGTCACACTCAATATTTACTTTTTTTCCCCTAAACCGAAAGTGGTTTTGCCTCTTCTTTGATCTTTGCTTAAAATTCCAGTATGTATCATGCACTTTGCTAGGTTCTGGGCATATAAAACCAAGACAAGGTCTCTAATTTTAGAAACCTTCAGTCAGGGGAACCAGAAACGAACCACGGACTGGAGAGCAGGGAGGTGTCCTAGGTTGGAAGGCTGGGGACACCAGTCCAGGTCCTTGGGCGATTTCATTATGTCGTCTGCGGCAATGGAGTTTTCCAAAACAGTAAACGCGCCCCTGACTTAAGTACAAAAAACATATTCCAGGGCCAAATGAAAATGACCTTTGGATTATCGACCCAATTTAGCTATTTATGCCACCTCTCCCCTCTTTTGGCCTGGACAACTGAAATCTATACACTCTCAGGGGGATGCCTACGGATGAGTCAGCACTGGAGCTGGGATGAGTCAGAGGGGCTGGGAAGGACAGGGGCCCCAGGGCCCCAGATGAAGTTCTTGTTTTGGTCACTAAATCTCAGTGGGGACACTGGAAAGTCACTTCACCTCTTACTATTGCCTCATCTAGGAGGTGGAAATACAAGCAAGCTTAATTCTCTCTCACAAGGGTGTAGATGCTGTTTGTGAACGCACTGAAAATGCAAAGCATGCTTTGTCAGTACTCAATTACAAAGTAAACAGCCGTGTGTTAACCTTTGATATAACTCTTTTCACATTAAATCTATGTTATATTGCTCAAGAGTTCAAATAAGCTCACAGGAGAGGCTGATGCCAGTGACCACAGAAAACGACTCAAGTCTTCACTGACATGCACTTTTCTTTCACATTACAAAGCTTGATTTAGCACCAATGAATACACAGAGAACCCAAAAAGTCCATTGCAAGTTGAATACATTTCTAGGGATCTAACATTTAAAAACAATTGCCACACACAATTTACCCTCTAGGAAAACTTATTTATGAGGACAAACTACTTTGAGAAGATAAATAAGAAGTAATAGAAAGAAGTTAAGGGACATGACCACTACCCACTGCAGAAATGTACTGAAAGGCAAGCATGGCCCAAAGAACACCTCCGTTGGGGAAGGGGAGGAAATATGGAGAGCAGATTGTAAACTAGTGCTCCGCTCCAAGGTCAACAACTTGAACAATGAAAAAAATGAGGAAGACCTTGCCCAATCCTCCTGGGGTCAGTGAAGGACTCCAGGAAAGAGTTATGCATTAATGGAACTCCTGAGAGCAAAGAGTGGTACTATTCGAGGGGCATATCTTCATCTGAGGACCAAACACTCTTGGGGCTTGAGCCAGGGCGATTTACTGCTGTGACCACGGGCACTCCTGGAGCCCGTGGGCCAGCAGTAGCCTGCATGTCCAGTGTTCATTCTCTCGCCCCACTGAGGAGGGTGTTAAGTCTCTTACAGCTCCTTGCTAGAAATTTGGATCATCTTCTTCTTCTTCTCCAATCATAGGGAAACCGAACGTCTATACCTGTTACAGCTCCTGACACTGAAAACAATAAAAGATGATCACTAATAGCCGGTTGCTAGATGTGTCTCCACTGAAGAACCACCTTCGCACAGGGTTTCCACGACAGGGAGGAGAGAAGCAGCCAGTGATTTTCCTGAGGCTGCCACTGGACCAGGGCTGTGCAGACCAGTCACTTCATAGGAAACAAGAACAAAATTCTCCAGAACAGTAAGTCTGAGTCTCTGGTTAAACGGTGCTCGCACATAGGTATGTAAGTATCCCAAACACCCCTAGGAAAAAATCTGAGGGCACTTGGCGCCCGCTGCTGGAAGCTTGGCACCAGATCGGAATGGAACAGTATCTTTCAGATTTTAGACAATTTCAGATGTCTGCATAAGGTGTTCGGGGCCCACTCCTGAGGATGCTGTTAAAACAAAACCAAAACAACTACCTTGAGAGAACATGCATGTTCTAAGAGGCCAAACATTTCATCTGGGTGAAGGGATGATTTAAAACTCATGAAACTCAGGAACATGAGAAAACAACAACAAAAACATCCTTGAACCAAGGCAAGGCATTTTTCCATATAAAACATTATAATTTCCCCACAAATCCAAAGAAATCCAATAAATAACGTTACAGTGAAGGGCCCCAATGAGCACTGTGAGTGACCACAGGTCCCTGAGCAGCTGCAATGGTGGAGGCACCCAAAGCGCCAACCCCTCCACAAGGTCGCCTGCAGTTCTGTCTTTTTCAAATGTGACCCGCTGGTGTTTCCAAGCTGCTTTACGGATTAGTCCCATCTGGTAACGCCCAGTGGGGAGTAAGCCGAAGTGGTCAAAGCCAAGGTTTCCACACGACAACTCCTCCTTCTTCCAAGGAACTAGTGACCGCTGAGGCCTGGCTTCCGGCTGCAAGTGCTTCGGTCACGTGCGCTCGGCAAACCGTCTGCGCCCGTCACGCTGGGAAGAGCTCGGGAGGGCTCTCTCCGTAGCAATACTTTGCTATGGGGTCCCTATAGGTGTTCTCGTGCTGCACGCTCTGTTGGCAGAAAGGAAGATAAGAGCTCCGTAAGAGAGAGCAGTCTCACACACCTCCCTTCCGGAGCTGTGAAAGTCAAGGCAGGGCTGCTGTCAGACACTCCCTGCAGGAGCCTGGCCGAGTCCATCTCCAAATGTCACTGAAAGGCTCCAAGACAATTTCTGGAACAAAGGCGAATGCTCAACGCAGAGTGCCAATAAAGAGCATGAAAATGGACATAACACCACGGCAAGACTGTTTCTTTTTATGTACACTAGTGAGTTTTTTAACAGCCTCGCTGTGGCCTGGGCAACTCAAGACAACTATTTTTTCTCAAATTGTTTTACATTAGATTAAGATCCAACTGGTGTTTTGCAACTGACCATGTGCTTCAGGAGAATTCAGTCGTTGGTACTGGGCCCTGCAGAGATGGAGGAGACACACCTCCAGTTGCTTTCACGAAGTTTTGTGTACTTCCAGGTTTGGCGTGCACGCCAAGTCCCACACCACCAGGCGAGCCTCATGTGGCTAAGCAAACGGGAAGTGTGATTTAGAACAGACAGTCATCCTGATGGCTAATTTTTCAGCAATTTGTTTTCATACAGGCAACTTGAGTTTTTGGCTAGTGTGCAGTTCATTAATTAGCCCAAGGCCAATACTAAACATCTATGTTGTAAGTATTAATCCAATTTACAGACCTGTAGCCAAAAGCTTCTCTTTCTTGGGATACTGCTATCAAAACAATTGGCAACTGGGAAGTGTTTCTTTACAATAAAAAGACCAATTCAGAAAGTTTAGCATCTTCACTCACAAGTGAAAGTAACTCCTGAGTTTTATCGGTTAAGGAATAAAAATATTTCGCCTTTTCTGGCGTTTCTCAGAATGAGAGAGAATCTGAATCAAAATGAGTCACGTGTTCAGCCTTCCTCCACATTTCCTTTAAGGCCCATTCAAGTGGAAAGTTCTTCCAACAAAACAAGCCCATCAGGAATTTCTTCATGTTTTCAAATGCTCATTATAATCCCTGAAACATTTACCCAATGAGGCTGAATGCTCTAAGAGCAGACCAGAGACATGAAAAGCAGCGTAAAAATCAAAAGGTGGACTACAGAAATCTGGCAAAGAGTAGAGAGTTCCAGAAAATGACAAATGAGTCAGTTATCTCAGGCGAAGCCAGTACAATCTTGGAGACACCATGAATAGAAGCCAGAAGAAGTGCGCTTGTGTAACAAACACGGCTGGTGATTTCACAAAGACAGCCCCCACAACTGCCCAACCACAGAAGCTGAGAGCCGAGGACACAGAGCGATGGAAAGCAAGACTTTCAGATGCTTTCAGCAGCAGGTGCAATGTTCGGTGCCCAAAGAGCAAAGCATTTAATGACAGCATGCTAATAAGTACTGAGAGCTTGACAACCTACACATTTACTCATGTATTTTTAAACACCACCTGCCCCATCACCCTTGAATCTAAAATAAACCATAACTCTCTCCCAGAACAAATTAATACTTACTGTCAATGAGTGGTTGCTGGAAAGCCTCAGTCAAATTTCAGTCAAAGACCAAAGAACTTCTCTCAGAAACTGGACATTTGGATTCCACCCAGACATAAAAATAATTCTAAGCTCCCACTTATAAAAGTGCAGAAGTGCCAATCAGACAGGGGAGATGCAAGTTGATTACATCTTGATTTAATACAAATATTTTACTTCTCTAACTTGTATAAACCTCATGTTGACATTCTAAACACTATCATTCTACCAAACAAAGCTTCATTTGAATCTCTTCTCCATTATCACCCATATCATAGCTATATCATAATCATACCTCCACTGTCATGATTTCTGTTTTCTTCTAGCCCTTACTCCCACCCGCCCCGCCTCTAGCTAACAAACATCAGAGCTGCTGACCTGGGATGAGGTCCTGCATTTAGCCAAACACAATTCAAAGTGATCTTCGACTGCCATGAAGAGGTTCTGGAATGCCACAGCTGCCCGGTTGAGGAACCGTTCCAGGAGAAGTTGC
This sequence comes from Mormoops blainvillei, assembly GCA_004026545.1. NCBI lineage: Eukaryota > Metazoa > Chordata > Mammalia > Chiroptera > Mormoopidae > Mormoops > Mormoops blainvillei. The sequence continues at coordinate 747,598 of PVJD01000050.1, forward strand.
TATGGAAACAAAAGTTAGTACCTATAATAAATTCCAGTCTCGGCACAAGGTAACCTTGGCTATCAGTCCTAAACTAAGAGGCTGCTGAAGGGTGGAGGTAAGAGAGAAGGAGAAAGGAGCTCAAATGGTCAAGAGCACTGGTATCTTATTCATTAGATATCTGATTAGCAACACAATGGCCCATTTTGCAAAAGAACCATTCAAGTAACTGGGAACCACCTCCTTCCCTGTAGACAAAGGCTACTTCACAGCAGTGATTTCTGACACCTACGAAGTTCCCTTCCAGTTCTATTTTCAGAAGTACCCAATGCTCATAAAATAAAGGCAGAAAAACAAGAGCAGAGGTAGGACAAGGAACATCTCTCCTACCTTGTTGGGCTGCAGGCAGCAGGAAACGCAGTGCTCGTAGGCGCTGCAGCAGCCGTTGGACAAGCAGCCATCACAGCAGTACTGCCTGGTGCTCTGGACATTGACGTTACAGCAGCCATTCACCAACAAATCCTTCCTTTCACAAACGTATCCTGAAAGTCAGAGACTACCCTGAGTATAAAACCAACAGGCCTCCCAACTCCCTCCCAGGGGTGATCTGGATGCAGGAATGAACACCCTGGGGAAAGAACAGAGACAGAATCTGGGGTCCAGAGCATCCAAAGCACCGAACAGGTAGGAATCAGACACCATGTGCTGAGGACTCACTTCCCAAGTGCTATCCTTTACAAAAACATGAACTTCCATATTGTAAGTAGGGTCTACATCCTCATCTACCTAAAATAACCTGTTAGCCTGCTGTTGTGTATTTGATCTAATCGCTGTATCAAGTCGTGCCTTTGTTTTCCTGTTCTAACCTATGCAAGCCACTTTTTCATCTATGCCTGAAGAAAAATGTCATTTCTTTCAAACAAAAAATCTGAAAATAGGAAAACGAAGGCATTAATTCCAGAAAGTCAGATCCTTCTAGATTAAATTTTCAAAAATAAATAACCACCACCTCCTTTTGCAATTATCTTTCAAATGCTTCCCATTTATTTAGTAGTTTGGAGGATTTTTTACAGTAGTCGTCACACCTCACCTTTATAAATTGATTTAGGCAGTTTTTAAGTATACATGCCAAGTATGCGGTTACCGCTCAGCAACAGGGAAAGGGAGTCCCCTAAATCCTAATTCCCTTCACTCCTCAGAAACCTCATCATCTGCTTACACAAACTTCCTTCAATCCAGCCGATCCACACTCGACTTTAAAGAAAGAACTGCCCTGCAAGTTATTGTTCAGAGCTGCTAAACAGACAATTCTCTACACCCTTGTGGGAGCGGGAAAGAAAAATGTGAGAAGTGCATAAGGGCCACCACTTGGCCCTTGGGAAATTCCCAGGTGCACGACGAGCTCACAGGTGCAGGCACCAGCCCCAGGTATGTGCACAGGCCCCAGGTGCAGAGCAGCTGTTCCTAGATCATCCCATTCCAAATACCGCAGCATCTTAATCCTCAAAGAAGGAGACTTGGTGAAGTATAAGGTTGTTTTCAGAAACTGCTCTGGAAAACAAAGTCTGTGCAAAAGCAGGAGGCAGTAAAACAACAACAGAAGAGACTACAGGAGACCTCACACTCGGAAAACTGAGGCTCACCAGGGAACTGGTGCTGTTTGTTACTTTTCGGCATTCTGTCTTCTAAATTAAGAGGATGATTCTAATGCAATCGCAAATGTTTCTACAGGTTCTTCCTATTTTTACTCATTTTCTTCATAGTGATTATAAATAAACCAAAAAATAATAATAATAAAGAAAAGAAAAGAAAATCCAGCCCTGGTTGGTGTGACTCAGTTGGTTGGAGCATCGTCCCGTGAACTGAAAGGCTGCGGGTTCAATTTCCAATCAGGGTATGTGCCTAAGTTGAGGGTTTGGTCCCCAGTCGCAGTGTGTATGAGAGGCAACGGATCGATGTTTCTCTTCCTCCCTCCCCCTCTCTCTAAAATCAATAAGCATGTCCTCAGGTGAGGATGAAAAAAAACCCAGGAAAGCCAACCTGTTCCTCGAAATTCTGCCATGAATGTAAATACACAGCAAACTTATCACTTCCGTGTCAGGAAGATGTAAAATATAATGTGACCTAAGCTCCATTTGTTGAAATTATCTTTCTACCCTTTTCTCTTTTCCACATTCTAAGTGTCAGCATCTTGGGCCTTCTTCTCCCCAGTGCTAACTGCCAGTAGCTTTGAAAGCACAGGTCTTTCTAATTTCTGGTGAAACAAAGCTCATCAAGATTTCACCTTTTGCATCATAAATCTAATCATGCAAACATCATTTCCAACAAGGAATCATGTAGGATCGCAACGGCAGAATGTGTCACTGTTGACTGAGAAATTAACTTCTAACCTTTGAAAACCCTGGAATTCTAATCGGCTGTCTTGTTTAATAACTTGTAGCCGCAGCAATACTCATGGTGACATCTGCTTCCTAAGAGGTATAAATTCCTGCAAGTTTCTTTATTAAATTGCTTCTCTCTTCTCCCATATTCATGAAGGTAAAATATTATCTATGGCTCTTGAATTTTTAATTGATTCTTGCGACTTTTTACTTAAGAAGTCTGAAAGTCTTTGTCTTACTTATATTAATCATTAGAAAATTATTCTTTGGCTAGCTACATTGTCACTCATAACCTGGTATTGAATATTAAAGCTAAGGTATAGATTTCATGTTTTCTCACTATGGGTGTCATACAAACAAAACAGTCTACAAGAAGAAAAAGCACTCGGCTCCAAGTTCAGTGCGAGCCCTAGTTCCGCGCCTGCATTCTGGCTAGCTATGTCATGTTATAGAAGTAGCTTCCCTATGCCGAACTTCACTGTTAAAAAATAGCAACAGGTTATTTGCAATGTTATTTGCTTTTTCCTTAAGTTCCTTAACCTCTTGGTGCCTGTGTCTTCACCTACAAAGTGACAATACCTTTATAGGAATTATAGCAATACCTAGACCTCATAGGACTGCTGCAAAAATCAAACGAGATATTCGAGGAGAGCTTCAGCCCCGTGCCCAGCACACAGCACAAGCTCAGTGACAGCAGGTTGAGGGTCAGTGGGAGTCTCTCGCTTTGGGAAGGCTGAGCCAGTGAGTCGCCTTTCTTAATGACCAAAAGGAAGAGAGAAAACTCTGGGAGAAAACATCAATAAATATTTTAACTGCAAGAGCTGCACATTTTTAATGTGTTTATAATTCACTTGAGATTATCCAGTCAGTCAGTCATCAACCAGTGCATTCTCTAAGTGCCATCGCTATGTGAATATAATTCGGGTCACCAAGGAGGAAAGCTAAGCTGCTATCCTATACAGTTGACCAAGGTGAGAAGACTGGGGAGCTGTAAAGAGACTGGCAGGAAGTAGCCTCGGGGCGAACGCACGATAAAATGCTAAAGCTCTAAGTCGCAGGCACATGGAGCTTCAGAGTTAGAATGATCAAACCAAGCTTCCCTGGCGCTGAGGAGAACCTTGAACAATGAGTTAGGTATGAAAGACAAAGATGTGAGACGTGTTGGACATGAGCAAGAAGGGAGAAGGTGCTGTGTAAAACCCCTATTTAAAAACCCTGTGAACAGCCACAACAGAGCACTTCACCGGCCGCAGGAGGAGACGGGGGCCAGCCCTACCGAGTTCGTCCGTGATGAGGTGCTTCCCTTGAATGGAGTTCCGGCACTGGTTGCTGGGCCGACTGCTATTGCCCAAGTTAAACTGCACTTTCCACAGAATGGGCTGATCATGGTCTTGAACCTGGAGGAGATTCCGATCTCTCACTGCCCTCTCCTCCTACAAAGAGACCATAAGTGAGAAGGTTAAAGTTTCGTTTCTTGCAATTTCACCAATTTTTTTCTGAAAACAACAGGACAGAAACTATTCTACAGAGCTTGTACAACAGGAATCTGCACTCCCCTGGTATGAGCAAAATCTGAGCCAAAGTCAGGAAATCAAATGCAGAAAAATATGAAAAATAAATTAGGGCTGTTCTTCACAACTGGAGTACTTGCATGAATGCCCCTGGATTATGTGCACATTATTAACATATTATTAAAGAGTCAATTGTGTGAAAAAACTTGGAGGAAAAAAGTTTTACCATTTTTTTTCTGATGGCAAATCATTTAAAATATATTTTTATAATAAAACAAATATATTGTGGAACAGAACGTAAAATAGAAGAAACTTCGAAGAAATTTCACAACTATCATTTCAAACAATACCCAGACGCATCTAGAGCACAGGGTCACTTTCATGTGCAGTTATGAATACTTCAGTGGTGTATTTATGGGAATACTGAATTAGGAGGTTGATTGGGGCAAGAAGCAGCATGTCTATTTGTACATTTCTTCTATGAAAAAACACTGAGTGTATTAATCCTCACAACACACCTTTCTTCACAAAAGACATCCCTGCCAGCCAGCCCTTTACCTAGACATACAAAGCGAAGAGCTGCTCTAGGAACAAGAGTTTAGACCTTTTCCACCAGCCTTCGAGCTGTGGCAGAGCTTTCGAAATTGCCTTTCCTTCAATGCACTGTTAGAGAAACTAAGAGGAAGGTGCCAGAGTGCCAAAAACAAGCCAAGCATGAGACAGAGAGCCACTTTCTGAATTCTTACAAAAGACTCCCTCCTGAGGGCTTTTTATATACTTCAAACATTCCACCATTTTAACAGAGTTCTGCAGCTTTTACCACTTAAGAATGTTATTAACCAATGTTACCTCAATTAATTTAATTTTTAAAATAATTAATTTAAAATAATCTGTCGAATGTCACTAAGCAAATGGAACTAACCTTGAAAGAGTGATGGTAAAGGTTAGTGCCTGAAAACCATGGAAGGGTCTTTCTAGTTAGCAAGATTTCTCTAGGAAAGTTATCTGGGGAGAGTTATTAATATTTAAAATGTACCCACGTACATCTTGGCCAGCAAACGCGTTTTGCCGCCTGTCTTACGGAAAGTGCCAGCGTGTGTGGGTTCGTCAGGACGTGCCCTGCAGTGCTGTTTTCACAGCAGGAAGAACCCGGAGCCCCAACAACAGAGAAACGAGGGGATAAACACTGGTATAGCTGTGGCTGCTAAAACACCTGGGCATGACAGACATGTATTTATCTAGAGTAGCAGTTCTTAAACCTGACTTGCGCATTAGATTACGGGGGGACCCTAAAACAAATTTTGATTCCTAAGCTCAACTCCAGGCTGAGTAAAAATCTCTGTGGATGGGACCTGGAAATCAGTATTTTTAAAAGCAGAGAGATCACATAATATACAGACAGTGTTGTAGACCACCGGAGGTACATGGTATGCTATTAAAGGAAAAAAGTAAGTTGCAAAATAATGTGCACATTATCACACATCGTATTCCAATATACACATACAGATTTGTTAGAGCTGACATAAAGGTATGGAAAGGCACACTACAGACTATTAACACGGAAGGGACATAAGTGATTATTAACAGCTTTTATCATCTTTGGAATATTTTCATTTTTAATTTAAAATAAAAACATTTAAAAACGCGACTATCATTAGCAACAGGAGACACTAAGTAAGGGATCTACATGAACACTGTACTACCCTTGAAGGTTTTCTGTAAATCTGTAATTATTCCAAAATAAGGAATTTTAAAAAAAAATTACCAACATTAAAGACAAAAATTGCCCACAATTTCATCACTTAAACAGAGCTGTTATCTACTTTTGTATATTAACCTCTAGGCTTTGACCCTGGCGTTTATACTTACAAATGAGGATGCTTTGCACTTGGCACCTCTCCACACTAATTAGATGGTAAACTGCTGGAGCACCTACGTCATCTTGAGAATCACATTTTTAAGGTTATCTAATAATCCATCATGTTGATGTGCCATAATTTAGTAAACACATCCTCTACAGATCAACATTTAGCCCATTCCAGATTTTTATCATAGATAGCACTGCAATAAAAATGGAGTTTTTGTTTATTCTCTTAAATAATTTGTAGCAGTCATCATGATTAGAAGTAGTCGATGCCATATGATGCCAAGTAACTTCCCCAAATGGTTGTACACCATTTGTAATATTACCGGCATATACCAATGTTTACCATTCTACCACCACCACATCAAGACTGGATTCTGCTCTTTAATTTACTGTGTAAAACAATCCTTCGAGGTGGTTTTCATTTCTGTGCTGCCCCTCCCTTTTGTTTCTTTTAAAGGAAAGAACTGGCATCAGCAGGAACAGGATGGGTTATACAAAAACAACATCTGTATTCCTCCACTGGTGCAAGAAGAGGAGCTAAGTGCAGAAGCCTTGGGAATACAGGGCAAATCTCTTAGGTGCGTAGTGCTTAACTACCTGTAAATTCATACTCCTCTGCTCTGCTGGGACCTATCAGTTAACTGCATAATCAAGCTATGTGCAAACTAAACTGAGCGTCAAATGCTACCCTAGATAAATTAACAGCCATAAAGACTGTTAAGAGGCTGGTCAAAGTACAGTAAACTGGATCTTACAAGGTTAAAAGAGCTCTTAACATTACTCTCCAACTATCCTGTTATTCTTCCTGGGGAAAAGAAAAAAAAAGTTCATGGACAAGTGCATCCCAGAAGGACCTCTCCCACATAACTACATTCCTGGTAAACAGGAAGGCAATTCTCCTAGCACTTGAAATTGTTTTCAAACATGAATATTCAAGACCTTGCCAAAAGGAATGGATAAGAACTGTACAATCAAAAAAGATTGTACAAGAGATTGTGTAACATGGCAGATGTAATGAATTAGTAAATGTTCACTTGTGTGAAAGTTCAGTCTTGCAAAGGGTGTGGTGAAGGAGCACTGAGGGGGTTCCTTTATTGGGGAGGAACCGATAGTTTTAAATCCTTCCTAAACTGTTCCACCTACCCTATTAGGCTGTCTCAATTTTAAGCTTTTATCTATCCATCTTTTTTCCTTTCATTCGAGATTCATCTAAAGGTATCAAGACCTTAGGACGCGTGAGTTAAGGAAACAGAGACAAAAGTAGCCGGGTTCTCTATTCTCAAAGAGCCTGCAGGGCAGCTGACAACGAGCTATTAGAAATCAGTGCGATGGACCACGACAGCCGCCCACAGGGGCTGCAATGGGGCACAAAGACAGAAGCAGCACCAATAAGGACACACACACAAGAACTTTTTCATAAACTGTAAGAAGCTACAGAAATGTTTTTAGTACTAATGTGTGTTACTTGACCTCTGATTTTAAAGGGGGTATATTAATTAACTGTCCTATTTTTCAGGAATTATCATAAGGGTCAAATGAGATAAATGCTCCATCTAAGTACTAAAGCACTTAAACAGAAGGCATTGTTATTAAAAGATTTGCTTATGATTTGCAAAAGAAAAAAAAAAAGGATAAAGGCCAGGAGGTATCCCAAATGTCTAATGTTTGAGAAATGGTTAAATGTAACCAGACCATGGAAAATTTTAGTTATAAAGAAAACTGTACTTACAAAGCACTTTTAAAGATAAAGATAATGCATACACATTAAATGAAGAAACGGTATACCCCAGTTATATTTTTAAAATATGAAAAATGAAAGAAGAAAATATGCCCAAGTATCACCAGCGAATCCCTCTGGTCGGTAAGACTACAGGTAATTCACCTCCTCTACCCAGTGCAGTACTTATACAAACTTTCTGGAAAATATATGTACGTTGGTGATCAGTGAAAAACAAAAAACAGATTAGCAACGTCTATGATTTATTCTACTTTAGACAATATCTAAATTGGTATCAATTTACATAGTTAATTACTTTAAAGCTGAAGACCTGAATATATTTTGAAGGAGTTATGCAAATAGCCCTGAGATGTTCAGGAACTGTACTACTTGAACAAGTCTGAGACCACTCACATCCATGAAAGGATCTCTAAGGACCCTTCTGACTCCAAGACTGGGATTTCTGTAATCTCAGCTCACATGCCCCACACAGGGTTGAGTCCACCTTGCCGCTCCAGCTGGGCATCTTGTTTTGTTTTCTTTATGTGATATATCATTATCTGGAATAACTTTGTTTTGCCATTTCTGCCGCCCCGCCCTTTCCCTCCCAGCAGAACAGAGGTTCTTGGAGAGGACTGCCCCTCACTGCAGCTTCATCATCCAGCAGACAGTGCCTGGCACAGTTGGCGTTCACTGAACATTTGTTAAATAAATGTGCCCAAGTCACCTGGCACCACTCACCATTCCCAATCCTCTCCCCCAATGGCATCCCCACCATTATCACTAATTTCTCCTGCACTCCCATCTCTACAATTTAAACTATCCCCCAAAGCATTAATTAACATGAAAACAAAAGAAAAAAGAAAAGAATTGAAAGCAGTGGAAGACAATCAACTATTCCCCAGGCAAAAAGCACCAAGTCTGCTCCTCACTGAAGCAGAGCTCAGGATCAGAAGGAGCTCTGAAGTTTTCCAAAGCCTCTTCTCAACTGACCCCACCCCTCCCCCACCCCACCCATTCCCCCGTCACCATCTCCATTTTACAGATGAAGAACCTGAGGATAGGCAAAACGCAGCAAACCCTCCTCGAGTCACAGCAGCAGCAGCAGAGGGCAAGGCGTGGGCTGCGAATGCACAGGGCGGAGCGTCAGCCTCATTTTGAGGCCCGAGGACCTTTTTATACCTTTAAAAATTACTGAGGACCCCCAATATATGGGCTTATAAGGGTTACAGCTGTTGATATTTATCACATTGAAAATTAAAATTCTTAAAATACATGTTTTCAATGCTTATTAACAATAACAATGAACCCATTTACACGTCAACTATTTCCTTGTGGGTGTGAAAAAAATATTTTTCAAAGTTAAAAAAGAAATTAGTGAGAAGAGAAAATGTTTTTACATTCTGCAAATCTTTTAAGCGTCTGGGTTAATGGAGGACAGCTGAATTCTCCTATCTTCCTCTGCATTCAATCTGCTGCAGTACGTTCTTCAGGTTGCAGCACATGAAGAAAATCTACCTCACACAGATGTGAAGCTGGAAATGAGAGGAGCATCTTAATGGCTTTTCCAGATAGTTACATATAACCTTCTTTAAAGGCTGCATCAGAACCTGATAAACATAGCTTCTTAAAAGTTCATTGCAAATGGTACAACCACTTCAGAAAATAGTCTGGCAGTTCCTCATAGATGTTAAACATAAAGTCTCCATATGACCTATCAATTCCATTCCTAGGACCAAATCCAAGAGAACTTAAAACCTGTTTCCAAACAAAATCTTGTATAGCAATGTGCCCAGTACCATTATTAATAACAGCCAAAAGGTGGAAACAACCCAAGTGTCCATCAACTGATGACTGGAAAAATAAAATGTGGTAGACGTGTATGGTAGAATATTATTTGGACATAAAAATGAAGTAGTAACATATGCTACAACATGGACAAACCTTGAAAAGACAGGCTTCTAAGTGAAAAAAGCCAGATACAGGAGACCGCGTATTGTAAGGTTTCATTTATATGCAGTGTCCAGAATAGGCAAATCCACAGAAACAGAAAGGTGACTAGTGGTTGTCAGGGGCTGACTGGCAGGAATAGAAAGTTATGGCTCAAGTGTTTCTTATTCTTAGTGTTCATTAGGCTGTGGAGGAATCAGACCCAGAGAAATCTGCAACACAAAAATTTTGCCAGGTTTTAGGAAAATCACAACTGTGGCCCCCCGCCCCCACAAAAAAATCAATCGCAGTCATAAATGACAGGTGTAAAAAAAACACGCTGTAAATTTTAAAAATGAACAAGGTGCTTTAGAGTACTTAAAGGGAGGCTGTAGAGAAGATCACAGAGTAGACAGCATCTGCCTCAAGACGCGAAAAATAAATAGGAATGTGCCAGACTGAGAAGAAAGGAAGAGCCATCCCAATTGAAAAGACTCGCTTGCTTGTTCCAATATCTGAGTGCCCATGAGGCGCCTGGCAGAATCCTAGGGGCTGGGACTCTGTGAACAACACAAGTTTCTGTTCTCAAGAAAATTACACTGTAGAAGGGAGAGTGAGAGGAGACAGATAAACAAGTAAATGAACAAGAAATGTTTGGATCCTACCCCAAGGAAAACAAAACAGGTCTACAGGCAAGGGGAAGAAATTTGCATTGAGTCACCCCGTGTGGCCCGAGGCAGTCACCAGGAGCCTGACCTGAAGCAACAGGAAAGATTCACCAAGACTCTGGAACAGAGTCCGGAGTGTGTCTGCAGTAACAAACTCAAAGAAGCACACGCAGGGCAGTGCCCCGACCGACTTCACCACCCCCTGCTGGGCAGAGCTGAGTGTGGCACAAGAAGGGGAACAGAGACCTACGGGCGGGCGGCTGGGGCAGGAATCCAGACCGGAGCTGAAGGTAGCCTGACTCAAGGTGGCAGCAGAGACAGCTGGGAGATGTGCTCAGATTCTGGGCACGGATTCTGGGGGCAGAAGATAAGAGAGTCTGGGGTTTTCTGGACAGGACTAGACTGGAGTTACGCTGTCAAGTGCAGACAGCTGGTATTTCAACAACGCCGCCGGAGATCACCTGCTCAGGTAGGGAGGAAGGCAGAGTGTGACTCACTCACAACGCTCGCAGGTCCATCGGGCAGAGAAGGAACGACACGTGACCATGGTAAGTTGTCTGCAATGTGGCAGCAAACACTCAAGTTTACACAAATGTCACCCACACATCTCAGTCAATAAGAAGAGGCTTCCAACGCCAAGCCTCGGTCCGCCCACGGTGGCAGCTGGGATACAGTTCCCTACCTTCCCGCTCCCGGCTCCCCTGCCAACCCGCTGGAACTAGGGTGACCACACGGTTTACTTATTTCCCATTCATTAATATATTTTATTTATGAACTTGGCCCGTGAGAGTGAAAGGCGGTTTTTATTAACCGTGACATCCTCGGTTATGTTCATCGTCTCTAAAAACCTTAACGCTCAAGTTGGGCTTCTCAACTTAACTACAGCTTTGGGTAACGTTTCCCACCCACGCACCCTGTCTTTTCTCGCACACATTATCACATGGAATTAAATCTAAGGGATGAGGAGGGGAAAAGGACATTCCACCCAAGTCAGGCACGGTCCTGTGGAGTCTCCCAGGTGGACCACGGAGCCCCCGAATTAAACGACGGGCAGGCACGCGGCTCTGCTACTTACTGGCCCAGCCACCTCTCCCGTCTCGGTTTCCCGGCTGTCCTGCGGGGCCACCACCTGCCAGGGCTGCCGCGGAGGTGCAGCGAGAAATGCACAGAGGCGTGGCAGGCAGAAAGCAGGTGGGGCAATACGGTAACGACCGCCAGCGGAAGGGCCCGCAGCCCTGGGTTCGAGTACCAGCCGCTGGCCTAGCAGCAGTGCCTTCTCACCCAGGCACCCACGAAAGGGCAGCTCCTTCCGCCCGTCCTCACTCCCGGGACAGGAATGCCCACCTCCGCAGGCACAGGTCCTCAGTCCCGGGACAGGAATGCCCACCTCCGCGGGCACAAGGGCATTGCGGCAGCAGAGGCGGCTCCCCCGCCCGGGGAGGAGGCTGGGCGGCCGGGAGAGCTGCCCGCGGCGCCCGGAGCAAGCGGGAGGGCGACCGGCCACTGACCTGCTTGAAGGTGCTGGTGAGGAAGTAGACGAGCGAGAGCCCGAAGACTAGGGCGAGCACCCACCTCTTCCTCAGGAGCCGGCGCCACACCATGGCCGCGAGGTTCACCATGCCGGCGCGGACACGGGGCGCGGCGGCCGGGGCGCGGAACCGGGGAAGCCCGGGGACCGGGCGGCATGGCCCCTACACGGCCGGCAGCCCCATCCCTCACGGCGGGAGCCCGCCCCGCGACCCTGAGCCCAGCCAGCTCTCGACGGCCAGCCTACGCCGCCCCATGTGACCAGACTCTAAGTCCCGCTTCCACCCCCTTGCGTCACCCGCCGGCCTCACGCGGCCTCGTTGCCATTGGTCCCTGCAGAGAGACGGCTTCCTATTGGCTGAACCCCGGGAAGGGGCGGGCAGTCATGTGCGTGCGGCCGGAGGAGCAGTGCGGAGACTTTAGCGCGGCTCTAGTCAACCCCAGAAAGAATCCGAAGAGAGGCCGGAAGCACTCGAAAGTCACGTGCTCCCCGGGCTGCACGAGTGATTGGCTTGGAAGGACGTGAATAATGCCGCTGTGATTGCTGAATGGCCTGGGCAGGTAAAAAGAGAACGCGGTTTCCGCGCCCCCCCACCCACCCCGCGCCCCCGGGATGGTGCATATAGTTCTCTAGCCCTTGTTCGCTGAACGTTGGCTGCAGGAATGAAAAACGCTCGTGGCATTGTACTCAAACTGCACCTGCCCTCTTCTGATGCAAGTAATGCAGGAGACGCTCTATTGCATGCATTTCGCTGCAGTCAGGTAACGGCCCCGAGGACTCAACTTAAAACATAGCATGTATTGAAAAATCTTGGTGTAATCCTTCATTGGGATGTAGTACGATGCATGGAGCAGAGGGTTAAAAGGCGTTTCATTGAGATGCATCCCACATGCAAAAATGTATTTCGTAATTCAATATTGGAAGAATAATTTACGGCCTGCTTCCAACAGGGAATTTGGATCTTCTAAAGCAAATATCTGAAGGTAGAATCTTAGGCATTGCGTTGAGGAGGCTGGGTCAGCTCCGTGGATGGAGGCTTTGGGATACTGTATTTTATTTTCTCCAGGGATCTGAAGGTGATGGATTACCTTGGGAGGAGCGCACTAAACTGACATTGCAAGTTCTGAGAGTTGAGAAATATTTACATAATGAGCCTTCCTTCACATAGGAAGATGGTACTACTGACCCATTTCTTAGCTGATTTTCCGAAAGAGAAAGGAGGCATACGTAGCGGGTTTTCTCTTTAATGAGTGGCCCCAGTAACACCAGTGCTGACCCCTGAAAAGGGCTGGTCAGGATTAGGAAGTCATTCTACAACCAGTTATGATGCCCTGAACTAAAATAGTCTGATAGCCTATTCGGTTATGCAAAAAAGATTCAAGGCGTCTAACCCTATTCATGGGAAGTCTATGACCTTTTTTTCTTCTCTTGGGTGAAAGGTCTGAGAGGGTGCAAGGGATGTAGGAAAAGGTAACTGAGGGACCCACAGATGTTTTACTCATTGAATAAATACTTGTTGAGTGCTACTCCGTGCCAGGCAGTGTTCTAGATGCTGAGATAGAGGAACAACGCAGGCAGACAGGCTCCCAGCCTTTATGGCATTTACTTTCTCATGGGGGACACATTGTATATAAATAAGCCAACACGTAAATAAATAAGTGCTATGAAAAAGATTAAACAGGGCAATGTTATGGTGGGTCAGAAGAGTGAGAGGAGAAGGCCTCTAGGAGGAGGTGACATTGGACCTGAAGGAACTTGCCACAAGCAAAAGCATTCCAGGGAGAAGGAACAGCAAGTTCAAAGGGCCTGTGGCAGGGACAGCTGGCACGTTTGAGGAACAGAAAGGATACTGTGGCTGGAGGGGGTGGTTAAAGGGAGTGTGGACAGAAATGAGGTTGGAAGCAGGTGAGGTCTATCAAGTAGAACCTGTAGACCATGAACTGAAAGTGGATTTCATTCTGATTACAATGGAAAGCCACTGGGGGTTCTGAAACATGTTTCCTGTATTTCCCCAGTTAGGACTCAGTTTGACAGTCGAACAAGATACACTGAGATCATGACCATTCTCAGGAGTCCTACAGAGAAACCAGTGAGAGGCTAACAAGAGATTTGGAGGTGATGGAACCATGTGCTTATAACTACCCATAATGCCCAAGACTTATTCTGATGTCCAAGGTATTGATGGACTATTCATGTAAGTGTTCTGTTCCCTCCAGGGTTTGGAGTCTCTCATAAACCCCCTTGACCTGTACGTCCACCTGGAGAGAAAGAGGAGGGGGAGGCCTGCTTTCTCCGGAATCCGGTGATCACATCCCCATCAGGACCCCTGAGTGCCCACCACAGGTGTCGTCAACATGGCGTTCTGAGGTCCATGTGGCTCCTCGCAGTGAACAAGGTGACGTGTCTCCCTGAGAATTCACATCTTCATCACCACTTTATTCAGCGTGAGCACTGGAAAGAAGCTTCGGGTTCAGCCACTCCAGCCCATCCCTTTTAGCAGATGACTAACCTGGGGCCACAGAGTACTGATCTGCCCAAAGTCACACAACAAGTTAGGGGCGGCATCAGTCCAGGGTCCATGTCTTCTGCTGTCAGTCCCCTGCTCACTTCACCTTATCCATCACCTCTTTGCTGCACCTTTCACTGCTTTCTTCGCTCCCGTGAGGATTTCTTCCATGTCTGGGTCTCAACATCTTCATCTGTGAACTGGAATGATAACATGTCCCTTGGTAGGATTGAATATTGAGTGGCATAGCAGATGGAAACAAGGTTTGGAAAATGTCAGAGAGCTCTAGGGATGTGAGATATAAGTAATCCTTATTTATGGTCACTGTGGCAGTCTTGACAGGCAGTGTGAATGTTGGGAGACTCTGGCTTATGCCATGTGTTGGCTTTCAGGTCTTAAGGAAAATGCAGAGACGCCACAGCAGTAACACGGATAGCATCCCACCTGAAAGGTAGGCATCTCTTGGCTTCCTTCCATCTGGGGGCTCTGGGCTTCGAGTGGTCAAGGGCAGCCCAAAGCTGGATAGAATAATACCCACTTCTCAGCGTTACTTATTCGAGGAGCAGAGATCCGATTGGAAACGGCTTTGCACAACGATGGCGTCTACTACTTGATACACAACAACTGGCTATTGCTCTTATGATAATTCTTAAAGTCTGTGTGACAGGTGATGCCCTCAACTTGTGTCCCTGATTGTACCCCTGAGATTTCAATTTATGGAGGTGACTGTGTGACAACGTGGAGAGGCCAATGCCATTGAAAGAGCTTTATTACCTATGTTTCCCCAGAGCAAGGGGTATGTCACACCATGTAGGGCCACATGGGGAAGCACCGGGGTCAGTCAGGAGGCAGAAAGGAGCAAAGGGAAAGCATAGGCCACCGTTTTTATTGTGTTTTCCACACAAATCAAGGCAGGGCAGGGGAAACGGTTTAGCATTGTCTGCTTTGAGAAATGCCGCTTTGAGGCGCTGGGCTATAAAGGTGGCCTCTTGTTGTCTGGGACCTGGTTCTGGGTGGTTCAGGGCAGGAGAAATACTGGCTAGGTATGTGAGCATTAGATCAAAGAGGTGGCTGGGGATATGGGCTCTGGATTGCAGGGAAGATGTAAACAACTTCGGCTATTAGTTTGACCCTGTAATTAGTGGATGCCAAAGAGACAAACACAGAATCTAAGAAAACACAGTTAAAACATTCATGAGCTAGAATTTCTCTAGTTAAGCCCGAGAGAGAACGCACCGTGGGACCTGTTCTCAGGTTGTGACAGTCTCCCAGCCCCAGGCCGCCCACCGTGCTGGCACATACATCCCAGGAGCAGACAGCCAAACTTTTCCTCCCTTCTGTCCCATTCTAGTTCCCTTGCAACTCTGAGATTGGCTGCAAAATCAGAGTACCCACCAGTCCCAAGGCTGGTGCTCCGTTTTGTATCAAGCCTGCCGATTCTGTGGGGAAGAGCTCTGGCCTTAAATCAGATGACCATTGGCCAAATCCCAGCTCAGCCACTTCCCACCCATGATTCCTTGGGAAAGTGTTCACCGCCAGGCCTCAGTGTCTCCACCCATAAATGGCAGATAACGAAACTCTAGTCACTCAAGAAGGAGTGAGTGAATATGGAAATGCACAAACACAACATCCAAATAATAAGCATGCCTATCGGAGCCTCTGAAGACAGAATTGCTCGCTGTTCTCTCATGAACCATGAGATCTTTGGGGGCAGAAAAAGAATGGCCACCATCTGTTGCATACTTACTCTGTGCCACTGATGAGGGCAGAACTACTTATCACCATTTTTACAGATGAGGAAACTGAGGCTCAGAGAGTGGAAGTACATTACCTGCAGTCACACAGCCAGGAAGCAGCAGGACTGAGATCTGGACCCAGTCCATTTGCCACCCCTGCCAGCACATGTTGCCCTCCTATCTGGGCAGATCCACTCCTCTCCTGGGCTGCCTCCCACTCTAGCCCTTAAGTGGTTAAGTTAGAGGCACAGCCTCTGCCTCCCCAAGGAATATTCTTTCCCATTTAGGCTGAAATCTCGGCTGGATGCTGGGGCCCAGGGAGAGGAGGCCAGCTATAAAAAGGCCCTTTGTGGGTTGAGTCTTCCCTGGGGGTACCAGAGGGCCCCTGAGCCCAGTGCACTGAGAGTGTCAGGGAGCTTAAGGGGGCCAGGAAAACTTTCCACATCCTCGTGGGGCAGTGGGGGAGAGATGGTAGCCCCCATGTGGGCATCTGCCAGGACTCCTTCCTTCTTAGCTCAGCTTCTTGAAGTGCAGAAAAAGCCCAAGGCCCCTTGAGGATCATAGCCATGGTGTCAGTTGTTGTTGTCTTTAGCACTATGCCAAACCCAGGGGAGTAGGACCACACATTTCCCACGATTTTGGAGGCAGCAGGGATGGGCCAGGTGGTAGAGGAGCAGGTAGCCGTCTTCACGTTCCCTCCCTTGCAGCAGGTTTGTAATAACTTACTCCCAGGCCAAGTTCATGAAGCCAGAGCAACTCACCCTGAGATTTCTCCGGACCAGCATACCCCCTGCTGGGTTTCATAAGTGTTCTGTAAGACACGAATAGGATTTCCACGGAAAAAAATTCCACGCCGAAACAAGTTTGGGAAATACTAGGTTTAAGCAAAATTGAAATTTTCAATTGCAGGCCTTCCCAGAGCCTTTAGAATGCTCATTCATTCATTCTTTCAAACACTGTTTCTTAGCATGTTCTGTGTCCATGCCAGGGGCAATGTGCTGTGGAGGAGAGAGAGAAAATGGGGGCAAACAATCAAGATCTTTGACTTCATGGCACAGGACCAAGTTTAAAGTGTTATTCTCAGTGCTTACTACACATTCGAGTCACCAGGGGGCTCCGAAGACATAGAGATACCTGGCCCCACCCCCAAAGATTTTGGTTCAGTTGGTCAGCATTGGGCCCCGGGCACCTGTATTTTTCACAAGCTCCTCTGAGTGATAACACGCAGCCAGGGTTGAGAGCCATGGGTAAGCAGGAAACGGTGGCTTGCAGCCCATCTCGTGTAGCTGGGTTCAGGATTGCAACGAGAACTAGGAGTAAGGACATTGTCACTATCTGGCGGTAGGGCAGGCTCCACCAAGGAACAGAGATTTCAGCCACAGTCTGAGGGCTGAGCATAGGTACTGAGGTGGTTCAGGGTGAGGGTGGCATCCAGTGAAGGGGACAGCTGGTACAAAGGCCTTGTAGGAGGAAGCCCTTGGGTAGTGAGAGGGGCACACAGCGAGACTGGAGATCGGGGGTAGATAATCCAGGGTGTTTGGGAAGTTTGTCTCTCTGAGCCTCAGTTTCTTTATCTGTAAGATGGGAATGCTCACAATCTGTAGGGTTTATCTCAGACCTCAGGTAGAAGTTTAGAATGGGAAGCCTTTTTAGCGGGACAGCGGCCTGGGGGCCTTAAACAACAGAAGTTTATTTTCTCACAGTCCTGGAGGCTGGAAGTCCAAGATCAAGGAGATCATGGTGCCAGCAGGTTGGTTTCTTCTGAGGCCTCTCTCCTTGGCTTGTAGGTGACCGTCTTCTCCCCATGTCCTCACATCCTTTTTCCTCTGTGTGTGTCAGTGTCCAAATGTCCTCCTCTTATAAGGACACCAGTCAGATTGGATTAGGGCCCGCCCTCGTGACCTCATTTTTATTTACTCACCTCTGCAAAGACTCTGCTTCCAAATACAGTCACACTCTGAGGTCCTGGGAGTGAGGGCTTCAACACGGGAGTTTGAGGGGAGACACGGTTCAGCTTACATAACATTATTGATACTGTTATTTGTCCCCCAATCTCCACTGGGTGACTGTCTTTCCATCTGCCTGACCTGGTGGGGCGTTCTCTTCCTTTCTGGCCCAGAAATCGCAGCCAAGCACTCAGCTCCGAGGCAAGCGTGGATGAAGGGGGCGTCTTTGAAAGTCTGAAGGCAGAAGCGGCCTCCCCACCAGCGCTGTTCTCTGGCCTCTCCGGCCTCCCGACCGGCAGCCTTCCCGCCACCCCATTCCCGTCCAGCCTGGTGCTGGGGGCGTCTGCCAGTGGAGGGGACGTGTTCATCCAGATGCCAGCATCCAGGGAGGAGGGTGGAGGCCGGGGCGAGGGGGGCACCTACCACCACCGCCAGCCCCACCACCACTTCCACCACGGCGGCCACCGTGGGAGCTCGCTGCTGCAGCACGTGGGCGGCGACCACCGTGTGCACTCAGATGAGGGGGGCGACGAGCAGCCGGGCACTCCCGCCCCTGCCCTGTCCGAACTGAAGGCCGTGGTCTGCTGGCTCCAGAAAGGGCTGCCCTTCATCCTGATCCTCCTGGCCAAACTGTGCTTCCAGCATAAGCTCGGTGAGTGCCAGGGACATGGGGACTTCAACTGCCGGATAGGGGTCTCTCCATCCCCAATGCCAGGGAAAGACAGCAGAGGCCCTTGCCAGACAGAGTGCTTCAGAGAGTGGGATTCCGGCCCTGGCCGGTGCGGTTCGGTTGGAGCATCATCCCATAAACCACAGCGTCCTGGGTTCAATTCCTGGTCAGGGCACATGCCTGGGTTCACTCCCCTGTTGGGGTTGTATGTAGGGGACAGTCTGTCGATGTTTCTCTCACATCAGTGTTTCACTCTCTCCCTTGTCCTCTCTCTAAAGTCAATAAGGTGCCCTCAGGTGAGGATTAAAGAAAAAAAAAAAGTATGGGATTCTGAGTTAGACCTGGGTTCAAATCCCAGTAGGTTAGCTCTGTGACCTCAGGCAAGTCATCACCTCCTCTGAGCCTCAGTATCCTTATCAGTCGCATGCAGGTTGCAGTAGAAGCGTCCTCGGCTGGCTGGTCGGTGTGAAGCAGCAGAGCGTAGTAGCTAGGAGTTCAGACTACTTGGGTCTGAGTCAGGCTCCGCCCTTTCCCAACTGTGTGACGCTGGATACAATATTTAACCTCTCTCTACCTCATCCATGAAATAAGGATTATTGTAAGACATATGTCATGAGATTGCAGTGAGGTTAAATGAATTAATATGTGCAAAGCACTTAAGACAGTGCTATGGAACTGTGGGTGATTATTTTCATTATGTTCGTTTCTTAACGCCCATCGAACATGTGACATAGAACCTGGCACAGAGCAAGTGCTCAGTAAATGCTCCGTTTGGTTAGTATTATTAGGAAGTAAGATAATGAGTCATAAAGTGATTAACCTAGAGCCTAACACTCTCTGAACATTCAATCAGTGGTCTCTGGACCCCTATTCTTATTCTTATTGGTGGTTATTGTTAGCAGATCGCAGTGTTGCTGTGCCCTGGGGAGTTTGGGATTGTTGTTTCAGTCCTGTAGTAGGAGTGATGGCGGCACAAATGATCTCATGGCCTTCTGTGCCCCATGGACAGTACCTAGAGGAGGGTAGGCCATTCTTTGTGTCTTATTTGTCGCTTTCTGGTGAGATCTAGCTTACACCACCCACTTTCCATGCCGGGGGTGTGCTACCACGGCAGCCCCGCCCTTTCCCTTCCTAGAAATGGAAGGCTGCATGTCCCCCTTTCATGCAGAATATTCCAGCATGCTCACGACTTAAATTTTATTCACAAGTATGGTCATTCTCTTTTTCAGTTGGCAGGTTGGTTTATTTGTTTTGTAAGCCAAGAGGCAAATGGGAGAAAGAGGGTTACTGGTTTTTATTTTATATATTTCAGATGAGGAAATACATCTTTGATAAGGTAGAGCCAGAAAAATACCTGGAGCACTTGCACTATCAAAAAAGTAAACGCGAACTCCAAGCATGGGAAGCCGAGTGCATCATGTGAAAGAGAATCCTGTCTACAGGTTATGAAAAGTAGGATTTGCAAACCCTTATCCAGGGAGAATTCCAAGACCATAGCTTGGCAAACAGTGATAGCCGAAAGAATTGGAAAAAAACTCAGTTCCGTTCCCTCATCTGCCAGGGCCATGTTTTTCTGTCAGCAGGAATTTTTTTCCCCTTTAACATCAAACTTTTATTCCTTATGGTGTCATGGCCTTTTTCTGTGTATGCTTTTATTACAAATAACGCACCTCAGATTCGTTCTGAAAGTAGAGATAATAATAGGTACCATTTACTAACTGCTAAAGATGGTGCTCCGTAAGCATCATCCCTCCAGAAGGTAAGAACTGTGACTGTTCTGTCCATTTTATAGATGAGGAAAGTGGCGCTCAGAGAGGTGCGGTGACCGGCCTAAGCTCATACAGAAAGGAGGTGACAGAGCCAGGATTTGAACCCAGGTCTTACCAGGCTGCACAGCCCACATTCCTAACCTGGCTCAAAGCAATACCGGAGAGTGGCCCCAAACACATCCCTATGTCAGGGGCCTTTGCTCAGAGTGGCTCAGGGGTCCCAGTGATTTACATGGCAGCCCACATCCCCCAGAAGTGAGATTTTTTTCTCTCTTCCAAGGTTAGTCTGTCAACTCCGAGAGGGCCAGGGGTGTGTCTGTTGAATGTTGCTCACTGTGCTTAGTAAACCGGGGCCAGGCCTGATGAGTTTAAGTGGCGGTATCGGGCCCTCCTCTGTCCCGCAGGCATTGCCGTGTGCATCGGAATGGCCACCACCTTTGCCTATGCCAACTCCACGCTCCGCGAACAGGTCTCTCTGAAGGTGAGTCACCTGCTCAGTTATCCTCCTCTGGCTGCTATAACAAATGACCACAAACTGAGTGGCTTAAAACAAAATCGGTGGGTTACTCTATAGTTCTGTCAATCACAGGCCTGAAACGAGTCTCCCTGTGCTGAGATCGAGGTGTCGACAGGAGTGTGTCCCCCGGGAGGGTTTAGAGGAGAATCTCTTTCCTTGCCTTTTCCAGGCTTTGGAGGTCGCCCACATTCTTGGGCTCCTGGCCCCTTCCTCCTCTTTGAGCCAGCCGCAGTGCATCTCTGTGACCATCTTTCCATAGTCACATCCCCCTCCCCGCTGCCCGCGCCTCGCCCCAACTGCCCTCTTCTGTCTCCCTCTTCCACTTTTACGGACCCTTGTGATGACATCGGGTCCACCTGGATAATCCACAGTCTCCTCCCATCTCAAGATCAGCTGTTTTGCAACCGTAATTCCACCTGCAGCCTTAATTCCCCTTTACCATGTGATCTAACATATTCACAAATTGCAGGGATTGGGATGGGGACATCTTTGGGAAATCATTCTTCTGCTACCACCCCCGAGCAGATCCCTTGTTGTGCCATCCTTCTTCCAAGCCCTTCTATCTGCAGGGTCCTCCCAGCCCAGTGCCTTACCCTCCTGGCATTCAACTAGTTAGCTCACTTCCCACCCATCCTTATGGTTAAGGCCATCCCACCGGCACTGCTGGGTGGCAGTACAGCTTCACCACCATCTTCCTGAATGCTCAGCACAGCGCTGGACCCATTGCCCAGCTCATCTTGCAAATTTCTCCCAGCAACCTGATGGGTGGTGGGGGAAAGCAGTCATTCTTACTTCATTTTCCCAATAGGAAACAGCAACTCAAAGATGTCAAATTCCTTGCCTGAGGTCCCATAGCCAGTGCAAGCGGTGGCGTCAAGATATGAACCCAGGCATTGACCCACAGGCTGTACTCACCCGGGGTTCAAATTCCAGCTCCATCCACCTACAAGCTCTTAGGTTGCCCTGGTAACCTCAGTCTCAGGTACCACCTCTGGAAAGGGAACTACCCACACCAACTTCTCACACCAGTAGAGAGGATTAGATGAGATGGTGCAGAGAAGGTGTTCAACACGGTGCCTGGCATATGGGTAACATTAAATTGGGCTATTTTTAACAAGCCTGTGCTTTGTCCTGTGCACATGACCCCATAACAGCCACCATCCTTGGATCCTTCTTTGGGGCCGTCTGCTTTCTCAAAAGCCCCTGGGCCCCCATGGGGCGTGCAGAGCAGCTCAGTCTCCGTTTGACACAAGCCCGTTGAGGTCCAGAGTTGGGCATGGAACCAGAGGTTCTTCCTGATCCTTAGTGTCACCTTCATGCAAACTCCCTTCTGCTGCTTTTAGAACAGCAGGCTGATCAGCACCATAATGGGAGGCTTTGAGGGCTACCTGTCTCTCAAATGCAGTACCATCCAAGTGCTGCCTTGACTTGAATTGTAAGGGTAAGAGGATACCTGTATCCACAGACAAGCTTCTAGGGGTCCTGGAAACTTGTGAAGACACAGGTGATGCTTTGCCTGTCTGTTCATATTTTCTGTGAAAGAGAGCCTCCCTGACCATTAGTAAATTTAGGAATCTCAACTGACTACGAGACAACTACCCCCTTTGTCCTTCAGAGTCTGGCTTCTTGGGGCAATGCTAATTCGCTCTTTCTCTTGCATCTTTGGTTTGGATTTGCAGAGGACTCAACTGGAATCCATTATTTATTGGGTAAAAAGGGCTGCCGAGTGGATTAATCACATTGATAAGAGCAGTTGTTTGGTTGGAGGTGGTTTCTAGGGTCGTTAACCTTGACCGCTCCTAGAATAATGGGTGGATAGAGATGCATTTATTTTGTCTACTCTGGAAATATGCATCGTAAGGGTGCGTGGGGCGCTGAGCTGTGTCTGGAGACAGTGGAGCATTTACTGAAACCGCAGGGAAGGTTACACTGGGAAAGATATGACCTCATCCTATTCCAGCAAGGCAGCCGCCCTGGTCCAGGAAGAGACGAGCTTTTGAAAATCAGCAGGACGGGGGTCTACGTATGTCTCCCAGGGTACACAGGCGGGGACACGCCAGCCCGGCGCCTCCTCCAGAAATTTCCTGGGATTGCTCTCAGGCTGAGAAGCTTCTGGGAAACAGCAGACCGAGGCTTGTCTTCCTTGGGACTAAACAGAAACGAGGCCGGAGAAAGGGAAGTGGGGCAAGGGCTTTGATGGCCAAGTGGATCAGTTTGAATATAATCCTATAGATGGGGCCCTGCATCGAACGGTGGGGTCCAGGGTGGCAGCCCCAAGGCCCATGCTAGCAAAAGTGAGAACAGGAATTTCCAGTTTGTAGTTGTGAATTGTCTACTGGGATGTAAAGTCTGAATGCTACAATAGGTCCTACCATTTAGCGAGCCTGAAATATGAGCCTGTACCAGACCAAATGTTGACATTTATGAATTTTACTTAATTCTTAATGAAACCTTCATTTTAAATGAGGGCACTGAAACTTAAAACATGTGCCCTTGGGCAAGAGTTACTTAACCTCTCTGTGCTTCGGTTCCTAACAGTAAATGTGAACTAACATTTCCTGTATGTCAGGCACTTTTCTAAGCGTTTATGCACATTAATTCTCACAACTCTGTAAGAGAGATACAATATAGACCCATTTGATGGATGAGGAAATGGAAATGGAAATGGAAAGTTTGAGTAACTTGCCCAGGATTAGATAGTCCCCCGGTAGCAGGCCGAGAATTTGCACTTGGGCTTCCTGCCTTTCCATGTAATTCTCCCACCAGGTTTCCCCTTTTCTGGCACCTTTTCTGTCACCATCCCTTGGGTTCCAGCAGGAAGGAGAGGTACCAGTGCCCTTCCTTTCACCATTAGCCCTGCTCCCTCCAAGCCCTGGAAAAAGGGAGACATTGTCACTTGTCAGAAAACATTCTGGAATGTTCTACCATGTGCACTTCAGGCCCGGCAGCATCCCCATAGATCTCTCCCTTTGTCTGCAGGAGAAGAGGTCGGTGCTGGTGATCTTGTGGATCTTGGCTTTTCTAGCAGGAAACACCCTGTATGTGCTCTACACGTTTAATTCCCAACAGCTATACAACAGGTGAGTGGGGGAGCCTGACCCCCAGTGGGCAGTGGGGGACTTGGCTGGGCTTAGGACATACAGCCCTTCACTGGAGAGCAGTGCATCAAGGCTGAGTCATGTTACGACCTTCAGATCCCACCCTGGAGCCATAAACACTCAGACCTAGAGCAGAGCTCGCTGGTAGAAACACAACGCTAGCCCCATATGTAATTTTCTAGCAACCCCGTTGCGGTTGCGGGGCAGGAGCTGGCCAGTGAGGGCCCCTAGGATGGGGTCGAAGCTCGAGCCAAGCTTTCGGACCACGTGCGTCTCTTCTGAAAATGGGCTGTAAGGAGTGAGCCTTTTTGCCTCGTTCTGGCACCACCCCACGCAAGCAGTTTGGGGGGCAAGCGCCAGGGTGTCAGCTCACGTCCCGCACACCGGGTTCGTCGTCTGGCCTGGAATTTCAAAATCCTGGCGGAGGCGCTAGAAAATGCAGATTCCCAGAGCCCGGGGGTGATTTCCAGCTCATGTCATTCTCTGGGCACGATCACAGACATAGGCCCAGCCCGCTGTGCCCCTGTCAGACCAGGGCTGAGTCAGACCTGCAGCACAGAAAGAGGGAAAGACGAGACAGAGAGGCCGAGCAGAAGAGCAGCAGAGCTGAGCCCCCGTCCTCATGGGTGTCCGTGGTCGAGAGAGACCAACAGCTACTGTGTCATCTTGTCCTCCCAGCCGTGTTATTGCTGTCCCCATTTCATAGGTGAGAAAACTGAGGCTAACTTTGTGCCAGTAAGTGGCCCTTAAAAGAAAGCTTGACCCTTCCCAGGATTTGAAGTCTGATGACCAACGTCAGGAAGCCCTAGTCCTGCCACTTCCCATGGCAAATATAACAGAGCCCCCTTGAGACATCCCAGGTTTCCTCACTCGAAACCAGGACCCAGGTAGTCCTTGCCTCACCCACCCGAACAGGCTAATTATTAGGTAGGCCCAATGTGATAATAACTTGAAAAGTCCCGGGTGAGCCATGAAACGTTTGATATAACACTAATAGCATCATAATTAACATTTTTTTTTTTGATGAGTTACTATACCTATGGGTGGTGGTGCGTATTAAGGAGCAAAACTGACAATAAAATAGGTCAGCTTATTAAAGTTCACAGCATACGTTATAAATAAATGGACTTCTGCCCCTCCTCCAAACACCAAAACAGAAAAAACACGCAGTGCAAAACAGAAAAAGTACTAACGCCATGAACTAAAACCCAAATCAGTGAGTTTAACGCCAACTGGTGTCTCTGAGATAAAGTGGAAAGTGGAAGGCAGACCTTCCTTTTATTTTGGTCATAGAAACATAAAGGCGTGGAAGTTAACCAACCAACTCGAGGTGTCCCCAGGGAAGGACAGAGCAGAGGCAGAGGAGAGAGCTTGGGGCTGCCAGCCTCTCCTTGTATTATAACATGAACGGCCACTCAAACTTGGATGCGAAGAATCCCACTGAGACAGGGCTAGGGTGTGGGAAGACCCTGAAGGTACTGTGAGAGATTGCCCAGATAGACTGTTTTCATTGATTTCGCCCCATGCTAGCTTTTTAAAGACTTTTATTGTGAGTAGAAGCAGATTTTTAAAAATAAAAGTGAAAAAGTGGACCAGTTCATTCTTAGGATACTCTAATAAAGAGGCCTCAGTTTTGCACCTCTTTGCACCAGCCCAGCAGAGTAGAGTAGTCCCCCCTTATCCACAGCAGATGTGTTCCAAGACCCCTGGTGGATCCCGGAAATTGCAGAATGGTACTAAACCTCATATACACTGTTTTCTCGATACGTATATATGTATGACTAAGTCTACGGCTTCTCTTTGGCATGTCTGAATTGGCAGCGTCACTATTCTTGCATTTTGGGACCATTATAAAGTAAAATGATGTTACTCGAACTGCAATATCCTGACATTGTGTCTTCTAACTAAGACATCTAAGTGGCTAAGGACGGGGAGGTAGCATCTCCAGTGTGGAAGTGCTGGACAAGGGCTGATTCACTTCTCAGGTGGGACAGAGGGGCGGCACAAGATTTCATCACGCTACTCAGAATGGCATGCAATTTAAAACTTATGAATTGTTTATTTCTGGAACTTTCCAGCGGTTAACCACTGATACCTGAAATGCAGAAAGTGAAACTGCGGGTTAAGCGGGGACTGCTGGGTGATGCCTGAAGAGAGCCCCCACCCTGGGCTGTGTGCACTGTTCCCTGCTCTCTGGGAGTCAGATAGGACTTGGTTCTGCCCTTTGCTTGGAGCCTCTAATCCTGTGAGAAGAAAAGTGAGGGGCCCAGCACATGTTGGGTGCTGATTCCAATCCTAGCTCCAAGTTCTACCTAAGATGCCTTGGGCAGGCAGCGCCACGCTTAGCGCCTCAGTTTCCCTGCTCAAAGTGGGATAATCTGAGCACCTGCTTCGTAGAGTCTTTGGGAAAATGAAATGAGTCCAGACACATCAGGTGTGTAGCGTACACATCCGCAGAGGTGGCGGAGTGCAGTGCTTCTCAAAGCGTGGTCCGTGGGCAGGCATCAGTTTCAGACAGTTTGTTGTCTGTCACCAATGAGGCAAGTACAGAATTGGAGTGTGACGTTAACGTCCCTGCGCACGGAAGGGCAGAATGGGTTTTCACACTCTCGGGTAGCACTGCTATAGTAAGAATCGAGAGCATTAGCTGCGACCAGGATGCCTGGGTTTCAGTCTGCTTCTGTCCCTTCGTATTTGCGGGACCTCGGGCATGTTGCTTTACCTTTCTGTGCCTCGGTTTCCTCATCTGCAAGATGAGGCAGAAAGTAGTGCCTGCCTCATAGAGTTGCTGTTATTACCGGCATCACAGCTGCAGGTGGATCTGTAGTGTGTCCATTATCTCATCGAATCCCACTGATAATACTATGAGGGGGGACGTATGATCCCACTTTATTGACAAGAATGCTGAGGTTTATGGAAATGACATTATTTGCCCAAGGTCCAATACATGAAGAAGCCTGGATTCAAAATCAAGCCTGTCTGATACACATGCCCATTAGCGTGCAGTGTGACCTTGGGCAACCTCTCCCGCTTCAGGGGCTCGTTTACAAGGCAGGGATAAGCAATGCACACTGCACAGCACAGTGGGATAATACAGTGACTGAAAAGCTTAGCATGGTGTCTGGCACATAGTTTTCCTCTTCCCTCTTCCCCCTCCGTCCTTCGTAGTGTTGACCTTTCTTCCTTCCTTTCTTCTGCCTCCTCTTGTGAAGCCTGTTACTGACCCATAAAACTGGGGGAGACCTTAACTAATGATACTCCAGGCCAGTCTCATCTTTTAACCCTCAAAGGAACTGCGGTTCAGAGAGGCTAAGACACCCTCCCTGAGGTCACACAGCAAGTTACTAGCAGATTCAGGAACAGGACACAGATGTCTGACTCCCAGTTCAGTGCTCTTTCTACAGGTCCTATTTATAAGGCTCCCAGAGTGAGTAGAAAGAACTACCGAGGGCTGGTGAGCCAGAGTGAGAATCCTGACTCTCTGAATGCCCCCCACAGCCTCATATTTCTAAAGCCCAACCTGGAGACCCTGGACTTCTTCGACCTGCTGTGGATCGTGGGCATCGCAGACTTTGTGCTGAAGTACATCACCATCGCCCTCAAGTGCCTTGTCGTGGCCCTGCCCAAGATCATCCTGGCTGTCAAGTCCAAGGTAGGCACCGGCTGCAGACACCAGGCAGCCCCAGTCACACATACAGGGGACTCAGGGCACCTTCTGGAGGAGGAAAGAATGGGCGTGAGCAGAGCCGATGTGATCGTATCAAATGAATAGAGCCTGAGCTAGTAGATGCTGTCACTCACCTCTTAGGATTCCTTGAAGCTGAGCATGATTCTTTGCTGTCAGCACCTGCCTGTGACACCTCTACTCCAAGTGTATTTTTCTAAGTTTCGTTGTTCAAAGCTGCCCTTGATGCAATTTTCTCCTGAATTTCACCTGAGAGAGGGAAAAAGCCCCGTCGACATGCCCTGGTTCTGTTTCACCTTGAGAAGGATGGCTCTCATGCGTTTTGATGCCCTGGCTTCAGAAGCATGTTTTGTAAAGGGAGCCAAGGCTCAGGAGGAAAGAACTCTGTGGTTGATTAGTGATGTCTGCTGTGGACACAGGATGGGAAGTGATGACAGTGTTATCTTTCAGTGGACTGTAGGGGAAGGCCTGCGGGCAAGTGTTGGGTCGAAGGGTCTTGTGCAGGGATAACCGCTGTAATTCAGAGGACTGAGCAGGGCTAGGACACAGTATCACCTTTAGGTTGTAATTATAGCCAGTGCTTCTGCAGCAAGACCCAACGCAGGAAACCTGGGCAGAGGCAGATAGACTAAACAGCCCCCGAAGACTCCTACCGGGAAGACAGCCATCTTTCCAACTTCAGAGAGCTTAGAGTTTGGTTGGCAGAAGAGCAGGTTTGGAATTGGCTGTCCATCCATCAGCCAGGTGTGTAGGAAAACCACCCTCCTGTGATTCTTCTTCACTCACACTCAATACTTCTGACACCAGATGTGTGAGTGTGCCACCCACCCAGCAATTCTGCCACGTGGTTCCAACCCCGTCTACATGGAGACGGCATTAAATCCCACAAATTAAGGGCTCAGTCCTACAAGACTGCCCCTTCCTACGTCAGACACCAGTCACAAGTCCAGGTTGTCACCTGTGCTTCTGTCCCATCAGTTGTAAATCAGGATTCCCGTGACCCCCTCCTTGGGTTCAGTCATTTGCTACAATAGTACATGGAACCCAGGGAAACACTTATTTATATGTACCAGTTTCTTAATTATTTTTATACTTATTAAACACATAATTATTAAAAATACAATTTTTATTTTGTAGTCAATATATTCTTATTATAGACTTCACATTATACCTAAACTTAGCATATATACTTCACATTAGTGGCTTAAAGCAATATAAATTTGTTATCTTACAGTTCTGGAGGTCAGAGTTCCAAACTGGGATTCATTAAGTTAAAGTCAAAGTGTTGGTAGGGCTGCATTCCTCTCTCCATCTTCGTATAACAGTACTTTGTATATTTTATTAAAGGGTTATTAAATGTATGATCATTATTATTAATAAAGGACAAAAGGACACAGGCACAACCAGATGAAGAGGAACAAAGGAAGAGGTCTGGGAGGGCTCTGAGCACAGGGGCTCTCTCCCCCTGGAGTTGGGGTGCACCAGCCCAGAAGCACTCTGAACCCCACACTATTGGTATTTTTATGGGGTCTCCCTCATGTAGACATGATCAGTTATTAACTCCATTTCCAGCCGCTCTCCCCTCTCCGATATGAGGGAGGTGCAGCTAAAAGCCCCAAGCTTCTAAGTATGGCTTGGTCTTTCTGGTGACTAGCTCCCACACAGGAGTCACCTCAGTAGAACAAGAGAAGCTCTGGGAAATTCCAAAGGATTTAGGAGTCCAGTGTGAGACGCTCCCATCACTCGGGGAATGGCAGCGCTCTGAGGAGCTCTGTATTGGGAACTGGGATCAAAGACTAAATGTTAGAGCAAATGATTCTTATAAATATGATTCTTGTAAATACGGGTGCTGGGAGTGGGGTTAGAGACCAGTATGGGTATTTCTTGTTATCTCACACCAGCGTAATCTGAGTCCGATCTTGCCCTCCTCAGCCCCCACACACATCACATTCAACTTCCCTCCTCCACCTGTGATTTATCCACATGAGCCAAAATCCTAGGCTGTTGCAATTTCCTTAGATGAAAACAAGAGGGGAAACAATAGGTCTATAAGAAGTCCTGACATGGCTCTCCCACGACCATAATAACTGTTATTATTTGGCCCTTGAGCTCATGCCGTACCAGGTAGGCTCTAGGGACGGGACACCAGGAAGCAGCGTGGCCTAATGGTTTCACATGTAGACTTTGCATTGGACATGTCTACATTCAGATCCCTGCTATACCCTTCCTAGCTGTGTGACTTTGTACAGGTGACAAAGCTCTCTGAGCCTTAGTTTTCTCACCTGTCAACTGATGACAGTAATCGCACCTTCCTGCTAAGTATTAACCTCATAAGAGCTCTTGCTGGTGGGAAGGAGATTTGCCCCATGCCCAGAGCAGAGTAAATGCTCGTTAAATGATTTGCAATACTTCTAAGTGTTATTTATGACTGCTAGCTCTGTACCAACAAGCTGTGTGACCTTGGAGAGGTTACTTACGCTCTCTATGCCTCAGTTCCCTCATCTGTAAAATGGGGATGATAATTGTGCCAGATGCCTGCCTTCAGCCCCTCTAAGTACACCCTCTGCCTCTTTCAGCCTGCTCTCTGTCCAGGAAGCTGACCTGGGTGAACTATGTCAGCAGGTTCCTCTGGCCCCTAGAACCCAGCCGGGCTCAGCAGTGGGAGGCCGGAGAGATGCTGAAAAGATAGGAAGACTTACTGTATGCGGATGAATCGAGGGGTGGATTAGTCACTGCCTGGAGAGGAGGCAGGCGAGGCTTCCCAGTTCGTCCCCACTGGTCCCACCACTGGCATTCC
Source organism: Mormoops blainvillei (assembly GCA_004026545.1). Classification (NCBI taxonomy): domain Eukaryota; kingdom Metazoa; phylum Chordata; class Mammalia; order Chiroptera; family Mormoopidae; genus Mormoops; species Mormoops blainvillei. The sequence goes on from PVJD01000050.1 coordinate 777,902, forward strand.
TACTCATTCCACTCCCTCTCTCCCACCCACCCCCTCACCCTGTTCTTTGTGCTTCAGCCAGCCAGAATGTGGTTGTTTTTTTTTTTTTCTTTGTGTATATTAACTAATCTGACATGTGGAAGATGCTCTTCTTATCCCATTTTCCAGACGAGAAAACTGAGACACTGGGACACTGAGTAACTCACGTGTACAGCGTCCAGAGTGGGAGGTGTGCTGCCCTGTCCCCTACCCGCTACACATCTGATCCTCCTGCCTCAAAGACCCTTTTCCTTACTCGTGTCTTGACTAATTCCTGCTCTTGCAGATCACAGCCTCTTAGAAGCCTTCCCTTCAGGCCAGGGATGGTGCCCCCGCTGTGGGCTCTCACAGCAGCCTATCCTCCCCCTGTTCCGGCACTTACCACCCTGACTGTAATTGCTTGTTTAGTTGTCTGCCTGCTCTGCCTGAGTGTAACCTCTGTGACAGCAGGAAATGGATGCATCTAGCTTGTTTGTTGATGGATCACTAGTATCTGATATGTACTCCAAGGTGTTCATTGTATGTTTGTATTGTAGTTGGGTGGATAGGTAGGCAAGTGATTAGATGGATGGATGGATGGATGGATGGATGGATACATGGTTGGATGGATGGGTGGATAGATGAGTGCATGGATGGATGCACTGACAGTCTCGTCAGCCACACTAACTCTCACCATCTCCTCTTGTAGCAGTAGTGAGAACTTATCTTCCATTTTCAGCTCAGCTCAAACGTCTTGTACTTGGTAGATGTTCAAACCCATCTGTCACAAGGACACAGAAATCCACAAGGCAAAGTAGTACTTACTTCCCTGTGCTAGAAAGGACCAAAGAAACCTGGCAGCCCAACTAATAATAATCAATATGGCTAAACACTGCTGAGCAATTACCAGGAGCCAGGCACAGTGTTAGGCAATGCCATTTGTTCATGGAATATTTGCCGTATGCCATCTATGTGCCAGACACTGTTCTGGGCACTAGGGATACATCAGTGAACCAAGCAGACAAAAATCCATGTACCGAAGACATTGTCTTGTTTAATCGTAACAATTCTGGGAGAGGGTAGATACCGCTGATATCTCTCTTCACAGAACAGAAACTGATTTAAATAACTTGCCAGAGATTGCAAACCTCGTAGTAACAATACTGATAACATTAGGAGCAGCTCAGATGGGGAGCCAACCCTTTGTTGGGGCCACGAGGGCTAGAACTCCTTTCCTCCCGGCCTCTGTCTTACAGGGAAAGTGCTGCTGCTTTGCAGGTTTCTTTATTGAGGTAAAATTCACATAATATTTACCAGTAATCATTTTAAAGTGTACAGTTCACTGTCATTCGCTGTATTCACAGTGTCATGGAACCATCACCACTGTCTGGTTCCAAGACATTTTCATCACCCCAGAAGGAAACCTGGTACCCATTAGCGGTCACTCCCCCTCTCCTCAGCCCCTGGAAACCACTAATCTGCTTTCTGTCTCTATGGATTTACCTAACCTGGACTTTTCACATAAATGGAATCATACATTACGTGATCTTTTGTATCTGGCTTCCTCCCCTTAGCATCATGTTTTCAAGGTTTCCCCATAATTGTAGCCTGTGTCATTGCTTTTTATGGCTGAATAATATTCCATTATGTGACCAGACCACCGTTTGTTTATTCATTCATCTCTTGATGGACATTTGGGTTGTTTCCGCTTTGGGGCTATTGTGAATAATGCCGCTTCGAACATTCGTGGACAGACATCTGTCTGAACAGTTTTCCTGGGTAAATGCCTAGGAGTGGAATGCCGCATCATACAGTAACGGTTTGACTTTTTGAGCAGCTATACCGCTTGGCACACCTGGCAAGTGCTGTTTTGATCCCCAATTTTCAGAAGAGAAATCACACACAATGAAAGGTTAAGAAAGCAGCCCAAGGCCACAGAGCTCATAAGTGGCTGAGGGAGGATTTGAACTCGGGAAGTCCGACTCCAGACCCCCTTCTCTGAGTTATTGGGCAAAACTCCCTCCCCTCTGAGTCCCCCGGACTTGTCTGGGAGGTTCTGCAGAGCCGACTGAGGAGTGGAGTCCCTGTGCACCATCTGTGTAAAGTCTCCCCAAGTTCAGGCCATAGCTACCTCACTTCCTTCTCCTTCGACTGGGCACTGCTGGGGACGAGGGGCGGGGATGGGACCCGGCACCTTGTCCCTGCACCACCGAGGTGTAGGCGACAGTTATTAATGTCCCCTTGGCAACTGTCCAGCTCCCTTTTTCTGATTATTATTATTTTATTCGGCGAGATTAATGTGCCAGGTCAGAGCATAATCTAGCCTGTAAAAAGTGATGTGAATAGTCTTCTCAAGATAAATTGCAGGCTTGGAAAAGGTTCACAGCCTTTCCTTGCCTGTCTGAGTGCTCTCCCGGATCCTCATCAATCCTTGTCTGGGCGGAAGAAAAGGACGGGTCTTCATCTGCAGCTGGGGGGTGAGAGGAGAAGAACACATCTGTCAGGGACGCCTAATGGCTCACGGCACAGATGCTCTTTCCTGCGCCGCCACGCCGTCCACTGAGAGGGTGGGTTGGTTTTTAATATTATAATCATTACATTGGAAGGGCTTCTAGTATTTGGGTTTGCTTGATGGCCCCATAGTCCCTGACGTGTGAGGCTGAGTGAGCCGCCAGTTCCCGTGTGCTTTCTGACCCCGAGGAACTCTTCGGGATCCTCTCCCACCTGGGCCTCCCAGGAGACCCATGGCCACTGGCTGGCCCAAACGGGGGTGGTGTTAACAATGGCTGGCCACTGATCTTCAGCCTCAGCCCCACACCACCACGCTGCTCAGGTGTCTAGGGTGGCCACTTGTCATTATAAATCCAGATAACTTATATAACCCATACACCTTGGGCCTGCCTGATCTCACGCACTTCCCCGACCTCATCGTCCGTGACTCTCTCTTGATTCCTCTGGACCAGCCAGTGGTGGCCTTGTGGTCCCCCCAGCGCACCCAGCACCTTCTGCCTCAGGTCCTTTGCACTACTGTTCCCTCTGCCCGAAGAAGTCTTCTCAGTTCTCCCATAGCCATCTCCGACCTGTCAGTCAAGCCTTGTTCCAGTGTCATTCCCTCTGAGACCCTGTCCCCTCCCTGAACATGCTGTTGAGAAGGAGTCATCACCAACCTCCATCTTCATGCCGCCATTTTATTTCCTTTCTAGCATGTACCAGTATCTGAGCTGATCAGATTGTTCTGTGTTTATTTTCTACCACCCCCTGCTAGAGAGTGGACCCCTGAGAACAAGGACCATTAGGTCTGTCTTGACTCCCAGGAAATGCACAATAGATACGATGAGCTGAATGAGGAGCCTTGTGTTCAGTGTCGATCAGGGGTTCAAACCTGCCTGCTGTTTCCCCACCACCTAGAGTTTTCCTTGGCTTCCTTTCTCTCACCAGTGCCACTGATGTTACCGAGGACCTGTCAATACTGGACCCTCAAAATGTAGGAATAAGTAAGGCGCCATCCAACCTTCATTCTCTCGCCTTCATCTCTGCCAGTGAAACTTATTTTCATATTGACCTAAGCCAAACTTAGTTAAGAAGGCCAATCTCTTGTCCCAGAATCATACACTCCAACTCCTACTATAAGTGGTAGTAATAATTAAAATTTTGACTTGTCCACATTGCACCTTCCTTTATTAAAACGAAATACTCTTGGATTAGGGTTCTAGCACTGCTCTGTTCAATATGACAGCCATAAGCCATACATTTAAATTAATTAAGTTTAAATTTCGGTTCCTTGGTTATACCAGCCACGTTCCACATGCTTGATAGCCACGTGTGGCTACTGGAACCTCAGACAGAGTGTTCACATCATCATAGAACATTCCTTTGGACAGCAGTGTTCTAGAACATTTCCAGGACAAGGTTGGTTCAATCTCCCAAGAGCAGGTATAGCAAGCAGCTGTCCTTCCCTGCATTTCTCAGATGGAGAAAAATAAAAGCAGACATTTCTTTAAGAACTGTCTGGTGGGTCACTATTAAATGGAGATAGCACTGCAGAGGAGAAGGAACACCCAACTTGAGCCGGCACAACTGGGTTCAAATCCTGGCTCCTGAACTTATTACCGGTGTGACTTTGGACCAGCGACCTCGCTCTTTGGAGCCCCCAGCTTCCTCATTGCTGAAATAGCTGTTCTGGTCCTCTTAAGGTTACCAGAAGGGAGAAGGCCAGGCGTCTAGTTGCTGGGGAGTTACTAGTATCCAAAACAGGAAAAGGCTTAGCTGAGCTTTTTCCTCCAAAGAATGATCATTTGACCAACTTTCTGTCTTTTCCATTAAAATATGGAAAAGGGAGCCCTTCCCACCTTCAAAACCATAACTAGGTCCTGGCGGTATCCCCATCGATTGTGCCTTCTCCCCTCCTGGAGGCAAGCACTGCCCTCTCCCCCGTGCCCCTGAGCAGACATCTGTCTACCCCAGGGCAGGTCTGGGTTCCCCAGGTCCGTGGTTCCTGCAGCCCGCCATTCTGTGCCTGTAGGCACAGAGCTCAAAGGGCCTGCCACGCTTGCCCTAACTCACAGCGGGGCTGGAAGGGCTCAGAGCAGTGGTCCCAGCTACGGAGACATTTGACAATTCCTGGAGACATTTTTGGTTGCCACAGCCAGGTTGCTGTACAGGTACTTAGGGGGTAAAGGCCAAGGATGCTGCTAAACGCCCTATAACACACAGGACAGCCCCCCGCACAGACACAGCCGAGAATGATCGGCCCCAAATGTCAACAGTGCTGAGGTTGAGAAACCTTGGGTTCAACGTTTGCACTGTGGCCCTGGGTCAGCTCCCCTACAATTATGGACTGAATTCTGCTGGGTCACAATTCGTATTTTGAAGTCCTATTATCCCTATTACCTCACACTGTGTTCATGTTTGGAGAAAGATGCTATGAAGAGGTAGTTAAGGTAAAATTCACTCATCAGAGTGGGTCCTAATATAATGGCTGGTGTCCTTATAAGAAGAGGAGACTTGCACACAGACACACACAGAGGGATGACCATGTAGGGACCCAAGGAGAAGACGGTCATTTACAAGCCAAGGAGAGAGGCCGCAGGAGAAACCAGCTGTGCTTTGACCTCAGACTCCCACCCTCCAGAACCGTGAGAAAATAAACTTCAGTTTAAGCTCCCCAGTCTGCAGTACTCTGTTACAGCAACCCTAGAGCACTAATACACCTACGGACCAATTTACCTACTGTTCTGGGCTATTTAGAGAGTGTTCTTACACCCATTCAGATGTCTTCTAACTTTTTTACCGTTCCTCCCATTTATTGAAGATACTTTATTTTTTTTAGGTGATTATACAAACACAGGGTTCAGAAGTCAAAACACCAGCAACAGCATATGGTGAAAAATCTCCTTCCCTCTCCTGCCCCCACACACCCATTTTCCCTCCTAGAAGAAAATGTCATCTCCGAATCTTTTCATAACTCTTGTATGTGTATATAATTGACCGTTGAATGACATGGGTTCGAACCTCATGGGTCCACTGATACATGGGATTTTTTTCAATAAATATAGTACACGTATTTTTCTTATGATTTTCTTAGTAATGTTTTCTTTGCTCTAGCTCACTCTATTGTAATAACACAGTATATAACACATATAACATGCAAAGTATGTGTTATTTAACTGTTTATGGTATCGGTAAGGCTTCCTGTCAACAGTTGGTTGTTAGCAGTTAAGGTATTCAGGGAGCCCAAAGTTATACGTGGATTTTTGATGGTGCAAGGGCGTCAGTGACCCTACCCCTCGTTTTGTTCAAAGGTCAGCTGTGCAGGCAAACGCACGTATGTGTCCTTCCCAGTCATCTTTACATAGTCAAACAGCGATATTCTAATACAGCTCCAAGTTTGCCTTTTTAAAAAGTTTTATTTAACCTTTTCTGCTGGAGATTATTCCAGGCAAACACATACAGAAAGCAGCGTGATGGCTAAAAGCCAGAGGGCCTGTGTTCAAGTCCTGTTTGAGAAGCGCTTTGACATTTACCAGCAGTGCGACCCCGCCAGTTCTCTGCCTGCTTTCATTTCCTCCTCTATAAAGTGAGATGGTAACAGTGCATTAGTTTTCAATGGCTACCTGACCAGTGAAACCAAATCACCAGATTATTAGCTTAAAAAACACCCGTTCATTAGCCACAGTCCCGTAGGTCAGGAGCGAGGCGGGCGTAGCCGTATTCTCTGTGTAGGGTCTCAGAAGGTCAAAAGTCAAAGTGTCAGCCCGGCCGGACCCCCACCTGGAGGCTCTGAAGGAGGATCTGTTTCCGGTCTCATTCAGGTTGTTGGAAGAATTCAGCTCTGTGCGGTTGTAGGTTGAGGTCCCCACTTATTTGCTGGCTGTCACTGGGGGTCACTCCCAGCTCCCAGAGATCACTGTGTGGTCATTTAACGTGGGCTCTTCCGTCTTCAAGCCAGAAACACCATGCGTAACCACTCCCCTGCTTCTTATCTTTCTGACTTTCCCTTCTGCTTTGGAAGGGCTCCCGTGATTAGATTAGACCCACCAGTTTAATCTCCCTTTTGATGAACTCGGAGTCCACTGATTAGCCACCTCGATGACATCTGCAAAATTCTTTTCATAATAAATCATCCAGGTGAAATATCCCAGTCACCGTCCTGGGGATTAAAGTGGGAACTTTGGGGGGACACACAACACGCCACCTCGAAGGATGCCGTCAGGATTTGATTGTAGCGCTCATAATGTGCAATATATAAAAGTTAGCTCGTTAACAGCGGCATTTTGTATTGTGGGAACTGTTTAGATTTATTACAGGCTTGTTTTTGAGCCTCACCAGAGATCATTTTTCCATTGCTTTAGAGAGCGAGGAAGGAAGAGAGATAAACATTGATGCGAGAGGGAAGCATTGATTGGCTGCCTCCCTTACGCACCTGGATCTATTTCCCACCTCTGTTCAGGTTGTTGGAAGAATTGGACTGGGGATCAAACCCGCTACCCAGACATGTGCCCTAAATGGCAATCAAACCCACACCCCTTCGGTTATGGGACGACACTCCAACCAGCTGAGCCACACTGGACAGGGTTATTACGGGCTTTTGTAAAGGGATCCTCTAAGAACGCTTTGACAGTTGTGGGTTATTGGGCCCCTAAGGACTCATTGATTCTGTGGCTCTACTGGACTCGGCTTAGCTGTCAGCCCCGCCTGGCTCCCTTAAAGTAACATCTTTCAGCCTTCTTCGTCTCACGGCACACGCAAACTAATCACTAAAATTCTACCACGCACCAAAACATACATTGTATTTTTTTGCCAGCCTGACCAAAAAAAAGAGTATAATTTTGATTCATTCATACCAGACGGCTTTTGTGTTGGCTGTTGTCATTTTTTTATTTGGACAATCTAAGGGAACAGAGGTCAGTGCCCCGGACTAAATAGTCAGGTATTGCATGTTTTAGAAATTCTTGTGGTGTACCAGGTGAAAACAGCTGCCTCAAGGCCATGTTAGTCCCCTAATTTATTTTCCTAGGGTCCTCTCTCTCCCAGCTCCTAACCACTTCACTCTGTAATTATCTGGGTTATTATCTTTCTACTGGACCATAAATTTCAAGGGGCGGACACATGTCTGCTCATTCACTGATGCAGCCCAAATCTTTCCAAAAACATCGTTACAGTGACCCTGTGAGGGAGATGACTGTGCTTGCTTAAATCTACTTTACAGATAAAACTGAGGCTCAGAGAGGCTCAACAGCCCACCAAGGGCTTGTAGGTGGTAAAGCTAAGACCCAAACCCATCTCTTTTGACTTAAGACCTCACAGTAAGAACAACAGCTAATATTTCTCCTGCTTGTTTATGTGTCCACTTTGCAAAGTGCTTTCTTTGCATCTTTGCATTTAGTCCTATCAACAATGCTATAAGGTAGGTACTGCTATTATTCCCACTTTACAGATAAGGACACTAAGGGTCACAGTCACCCAGGAAAGACCCCCAGCTGGTGAGCAGCAAAGCCAGGCTGTCAGAGTGGCATGCGCTCTGTCTGCAGCTGTTACTGAAGCCGTTGGCCCTTTCTTCATCATCAGGTTTCACTGGAACAGGAAAGAAAGCCCGCAGCAAAGATACTAATCATTAGCAATCCTAGTATTACCTAATGTTTAGTGTGCTTTATGCTTTAAAGACACCACCTCCATCTCTGTCATTGCCAAGAAGATTCCAGAGCATGTAAGTAAGAAGGACAAGCAAGAAATTGTCTTTCTCTGGAAGCACTACTGTGGGGTCACGGAAAGAGCACAGACCCTGAAATTTAAGAGGTTCAAATTCCGGCTCTACCACCTTCTGCCTCTGGGACCTTGATTGACCTCGTTGAGCCTCAGCGTCCCCATCTTTAAAATGGAAGTCTAACTGCCCTGGCTGGTGTGGGTCAGTGGACTGAGTGCCAACTTGCGAACCAAAAGATCACCGGTTTGATTCCCAGTCAGGGCATGTGCCTGGGTTGCAGGCTAAGTCCCCAGTAGGGGTTGCGCGAGAGACAACCATACATTCATGTTTCTCTCCCTCTCGTTCTCTCTCCCTTCCCCTCTCTCTAAAAATAAATAAATAAAATCTTTTAAAAAAAAGTGTTCTGTGGTCAGTTACCTTTGGGGAATGCTGGAAACATTAGTCACCCCTTGCACATTAACTTAGTAAAGGCTCTGAGAAGTCCTGCAGTCAGGAAGCTCATATCATTTTGTTTGACATTTCCCTTTAACTGAGGAGTACAGTGTGCTGCAGAATCAAGTTCAGGGGTTGAAAAACTACAACCTGTGGACCCAGCCCTTGTTTTGGTAAAGTTTTAGTAGAACATGCCCACACCCATCATTTACATATTGTCTGGGCTGCTTTCATGCTACAATGGCAGAATTGAGTAGTGGCAACAGGGTCTGTATGACCCACGAAGCCTAAAATAGTTAGTGTCTGTCTGGCCCTTTAAGAATAAATTTGCTAATCTCAGTCTGGAATTTGTACTCTTAATTCCTTCTAGTTTGGTCTTTGCAGGAGAGCTGTGTTTAAGAGGGAAGTCAGTATTCAGCAGCAGACAGATCTTTTGGGAACTAGAAGACCCCAAGGGGTGAAATATCACCAGGAGGCTGTGCTGGAAACCAACAGAAGGGAGTCTGGCCAAATGTCAGCGTTAAGGACTCGACTCTTTGAAATTGCCAGGCTAAGTTTACTTTTACCCTAAGGCAACAGACAAAGCCTGCAAGGCCTCCTATGATCACACTCATCCGTAAGATTTGTTCTTTCCTTGCTCTGCTTGAAGTTGGTAGCTGAGTAATACAAACTAATCCCCAGAGAAGGGCACTGTGAAATGGGAAACAACCTAGGAGCTGCCATACCCCAACCTGTGCCTGTGTCAGGCATCACAAATCTATCGTGGCCCTGCCTCACCCAGATTCCTCTCTCTCAGTGCAGCGACCCAGACAGCCCCTACCAATCAATGTGAGAGTGTAAGAGGAAGCCTACGCCTTAACTTCAGTTCGTCCTTGTAAAGAAAGTGAACCATTCTGGCATCTGCAGAGCTCTGTGACCTTTCAGTGGATTGGATGAAGCCCGCCCAGAGTATTAAGGATAACCTCCTTTACTTAAAGTCCATTGATTATAGATGTTAATTGTATTTACAAAATAACTTCAAAGCAACACCTAAATTGCAAAACTGGATACTGTAGCCTAAATTGGAACATAAAAATGAACCGTCACAATCTTCCCTTAAACAAGATGCTGATCTGGGGCCCGAGGCCAAGGAAGTATTCATCTAGACCAACTTATTGAAATTTTTAAAAGGAAAAATGGTTGTTGAATTGGATCAAAAGTCATTTGACTTTTTTCTCCTTAGAGCTGTTCATATGAAGAACTGCATTATTAGATTTCCTATTAAGCCTTGCGTTCTTGGAACAAATCCTGCTTGATCATGATATATTATCCTTCTGATGTGCTTCTGGATTCTGCGTGGCACAATTTTACTAAGGATTTTTGCATCAGCTGTCCTAAGTGTTCCTCTCCCTTTGTAGGTGACTTCCCAGAAGTTGCTCCCATCGCTTTCACTTACATCTCATTGGCCGCTGCTCAGTCACCGTTGCTGCATGGGGAGGTAGCGAGCAGCTTCTTATGGCTGGGTGCCAGTGGACCTGAGCAACAATCAGGATGCTTATTTCGGAGGAGGAAGGGGAGAGTGGACATTGGGAGGCACCGACAGACACCGTCCCAGAATGATTGTAGATAAGGGACCCGAGGTCCAGCAAGGTGTGTTCACTTACCCAGGGTCACGTAGCAAACCTGTGGCAGAGCCGTGACTTAAGCCAGGTCCTCCAGATGCTGAGGGACCCATAATAAAAATATTAAAAATATTCTATGATAATATGATAGGGTAATAACAAATAGCTAATGTGCCTAGTACTGTTCTCAGTGCTTCATAGATGTGAACTAATTTAAACCTCACAACAGCTCTCCGAGGTAGATACTCTTGTTATCCCCAATTTGCAGATGAGGAAACTGAGGCACAGAGAGGGTAAATGACTGGCCAAGGGCACACAGCTGATAAGTGGCAGGGCTGGGATTTGAACTCCGGCAGTCTAGTTCTAGAATCCCCACCCTGGACGGCTATGCAGTCCTCTCTGCCCACTTTTCCCCACCCCTGCCCTCCCGACACATTACCCCAGCTCAGATGGCAGCAGCAACTACTCTGTGTGGTGGAGGGACAGCCAGAATCACTCCTCACCAGCCCAGGTCCCACATGCCTTCATCTCCCAGGCCTTCTGGTCCAGAATCGCCACTACCCTGCCCCGCTCTGTCTCAGGGGCCGCACCTCATTTTTTGTTGTTGATCTTGTTTTGTTTTGTTTTCCTTCACTCTGTTCCCAGGAGACTCAGGCTACATTCTGCCACCAAGGGACACAGAGGGGACAGGGTCTGAACGGGCACCCGGGATTTCCCAAATCCCAGCTTCCACCTGGTTGGGGGCGGGGGGACTTTTGCGTTATTTACTTATTTATTTATTTATCTAGTTCTGCTCAGTTCCACACCCTCCAAGCTGTTGCTCCCCACTGGGGAAGATGAAAAACGGCTTCAGACAATGGAAGACAAGGCTTGCCACATGGCCCCCTCGGTTTAATTTCCTTTAATTCATTTTATATTGAACCAAATGATACTGTTTGTTTTTAATGGCAAACACTCAGCGCGGAGGAGGGGCGGCCAGGCCTCCTCCTGGGGAAATTAGGAACACAGCTGCTATTTAAACTCTCCTGCCCCCTCCCGCCCCCCCAGCACTGGGCCTTTGCAAATCACTTTCCAGGTTGAAAGATGATACCTTTCACCGACGGTCACAGCAGAGAGAGCTGGCCCCGGCTCCATCCCAGCTGCAGTCAACCGCTCTTAGGGTGGCCACCCCACCCCAAGGCCTGCCCTTCTCTGGAAATAAATGGGTTCTCAAGACCAGCGAGACCGGGGCCATGGCTGTTCTCGGTGGCCCTACTTCCCTGCCCATCACTGAAAACCCTGGGCAGGCACCTGGAGCCTCTCGCGGAATCGGGGAGCACGGAGGTTGGGCGCATCTGTTCACTCAGCACCAGGGAGCAGCATCAGGGTACATCCGCCTTTTAGCCACATTCACCTGCATGCATGTGAAGGCTGGAGAAGCTGCAGCCAAGGAGAGAATTCCTTCCACTTGGGCTGTGAGGCGGCCTGGTGGTCCAGAGCTCCTCTGAAGCCTGAGATAAGCCAGCATTCTTCCAAAGCCCCCTATTGGCTTAGGGAAGCCAGAGTCAGGGGAACTGATTCCGTGCAGGTGGAGAGAACTTGGATGTATAGTCCAGCCCCCTGGGCAGAGGCTGGAGGAATTCACAAGGCTTTGGCCTGGCTTTGACAGGGGACAACCGATGATGATTAATCCCACTTTGAACATTCCAGAGGCCCCTCCAATCCCTCAGAGGCTGGACTACACCCCTGCCCTCTTGTTCATAGACTGTGAGACCCAGAAAGAACTTCATAGTCTACAGATGAAGAAACTAAGGCCCCAGAGTTACTAGTTTCAGGTCACATGATTTAATCTAGTCATTTATTCATTCTACAAGTATTTATTGGGCAACAACAGGCTCTGAGGTATCCTGCCAGGCACAGTGGCTACCCGGGCCCAGAGCTTTCAAGATCAGAGCTCTCAGTCCTGTGGGGCTACAGGTAGGGAAGGAGTAACTCCAGGGCCCTCTTGGAAAACAGAGAAGGAGCACCTAACCCAGCCCCGCGCAGAGTCTCCCTAGAGAGGGTAACCTCGGAACTGAGTTTTAAAGGGTGGATGGTAGTTAGCCAGGCAAAACGAAGCCAAAAGGCCATGCCGGGAGAGCAGACAGTTGGAACCGGAGCACAGAGCTGGGAACAGTTTGGCATGTGCCTTTTTCCAGGTAACTGTTGACCATCCCCTCCAAGGACGAGGTCTGCCATGCTCATGCTTAGGCAGAGTGACACCTGGTGGGTGTGTGGTGACTCTCAAATGAACAGCTGATGCTTATAAATGGTTGGTGTGAATTTGCATATGGGGCAAGGCAGGGAGACCCCAGTCCCTAGCTCTCAGGCCCGCCCCCAGCCACATTGTGGGAATGCGGTGGCAGCCCCTACTCTGGGCTGCTGTAGGGAGTAATTAGCCAGCTAAGTGGTGATTATTTTGCGCTTCTCCAGCTAAATGATTAGGGAGGCAGCCAGGCTCCCTGAGGTAGCCTGGGAGGTGTCCCCTTCACCTCCTCTCCCTGAGCGGGGACGCAGAGTTGTGCCTGGATGGCCTCTCTGCATGTTTTCTGTTGTTGGCATTCACCGCTGTGAGTGGGGCTGTCCCATCTCACATTTCCCCCAGATGTTCCTCTGCCCCTGGGGAGGAGAAAGGGGCTTGGGACTGGGATTTGGCCGGAGGGAGCCCAATGCTTACATTTCTCAACGTTCAGCTTGTCCAGAAAGGTTCCGGAGTTGATTAGAAAGAGCTGGGGCTCCGGAGGCAAGCAGATCCCAGTTTGCACCCTCGTTCTGCTGTTTCCATCTGTATTGCCTCTGGCCAGTTACCTCCCTGCTTTGTGCCTCAGTTTCCTCATCTGTGAAAGAGGTACTACTGTCTATCTCAGGATTTTAGGGGAGACTTGAGGTGAGCTAAAAAATAAATTCAGACAGTGCAGATAGGGATGCTTTCAGCAATTCCTGGCACATAGTAGAGGTTCCGTGTGTGTGTGTGTGTGTGTGTGTGTGTGTGGACAGTAGGCTGCCCCCATCCATGGTTTCACTTTTTACCATTTCGGTTGCCCATGGTCAGCTGCAGTCCAAAAATATTAAATGGAAAATTCCAGAAATAAACCATTGATAAGTTTTAAATTGTGCACCATTCTGAGTAGTGTGATGAAATCTTGAGTTGCCCTGTGCCGACGGGCCGGGGCGAGAATCGTCCCTCTGCCCAATGTGTCTGTGTGTGTGCTGTGTTCGTGTGCTGCGTGGTCGTTAGTCACTTAGTAGCCATCGTGGCTATCAGATCTGTTATCATAGAGACCACATTCATGTAACTTTTATTACAGGGTATTGTTATAACGGATTTTTTTATTGTGATAAACTCTTACTGTGCCTAGTTCGTAAATTAAACTTTATTATATGTACGTATGTGTATAAGAAAAAACGGAGTATTTTTAGGTTTGGTACTATCCACTGTTGCAGGCATCCACGGGGGGTCTGGGAACATACCCTCTGTGGGGAAGAGGGAACTGCTGTCTGTGTTTTCCTCTTTGCACATTCTCCTCATGACCTCCACAGGTCAGGACTCTGTTGGAGGCTGCAGATCCGGGGTTGGAGGTAAAAACCAGGCTTCGTTGCTCAGTGGCTGAGCCCAGTAAAGCTCGGCAGACTTCTGGCTCTTCTTTTTTGGGCCCAGAAGTGTCAAGGTCAGACCTCAAATGGGCCAAAGAAGGAAAGAAATGTTACACTTCCTAATTCTCGATATGCACCCAGCCGTGGGCGGGGCCTTGGAAGAGTCTGGGTTCGAACCTGACTAGTTGTGTACCCTCAGGTGAGTGAGGTCACAGCTTCGAGCCTCCATTGCCACACCTATGGACGGGTCTGACAGGCGATTTTACTTGCCTCAGGGACAAGCCCAGTGAGGAGTGGACGAGACCATGAACTTAGAAGGCTTATTAGCACAGGGTGCTTAGTGCCCACTGAGTCTTTGCTGCAAGGATAAGACCTTTCTCGCCTTCAAGGGGCTGACTTGGGGTGGGAGGAGGGAAGAGATGCTCAAAAGAACAAGGACTGGACGGGGTAAGAGGACCCCTGGAACCCAGAGACTTAGTCCCTGCCATGTTCTTATTCCCAGTGAGTGATGGCGGCAGAGATGCCAGGGGCACCAGAATGGAGAAGGGGAAGGGTGTGCTCTCCGTCCCTTTGTGGGCTCAACCAGGTTACTGCAGGTGCCTAGGGCCTGGGGTTACCAGGAGAGACTTGTCCCCTCACTAGGCCGGGGACTTACAGCCAGGCTTCTGTGTTCAGGGCTGTTCCTAGTTTAAGGGGAAAACCATGACCCCTCCAGGGTTTAGCACATGGTTTCTTACCTTGAGGCGGCTCAGAGACACGCGAGTCTTTGAACGCCTGCCTGGGCCCACCTCTCTTTTCAGCTTGACATCCCATCACCTGCCACATGTTTTGAACTCTCTAGGTCCCTCCTCTTCCCCCGTCATGCTCTTTGTTCTGTCACCCCCAGGCCGTAGCAGCGGCTGTTCCCTCTGCTGAGACCCCTGTATCTCCCCGGCCCCCAGCCCTGCCTGGCTGACCCCTAATTGCCCCCAGGCCTCTGTTTATACCTCACTTCACCTGGGAAGCCTGGACCGGACCCTGGTCCCAGGTGGGATCAGACGACTCTCCTGTGTCTTCCCGTGGTCCCTAGGCCACTTCTGTTGTAGTGCGTCATGCGATGTAATGAGTGCTGGCTTGTCACCATCCCCCGCCCCAGACTTCGTGCTTGGTAAGAGTAGAAACCAGGCCACTGTTTTATTTTATCCGTAGCACAGTGCTTTGCACATAGTAGGTACTCAGAGCACACAGGTGAACTAAGTCACCAGTCGAGAGTGCTGCACAGGCTGTGTTCTCTGAAGCAGGCCGTGTGCAGTCAGTTCGGAGGGTCTTACCGGACTTGTAGTCAAACGAGCAGGTTCCATCTCAGCTGCTCCACTTAGTAGCCACGGGACCTGGGGTGAGTCAGGAGGCTTCTGCGAGCCGCAGTTTCGTCACATGTGAAGCGGGGTAATAGTCATGCCGATGTGAAGATTAACAAGATCTCGCCTGTGAGTGAAGCCTTCCAATCACTGCAGTGCAATCAGTGGTAGCCACGATTTATTATTTAGCGGGGGGGAAAAGCAATCAGAGGAAAGGGAGTCCTGAAGTGTGTGACAGCGCCCGATGGTATTGTCATTGCAACATTGCGAAAGTCAATTACGGCGCACATACCACATGCCGACCACTGTCTTAGTCACTTTATATTCATCCATGCTTTCATTGGTTCACTCAGCCAGTATTTTCTTTTTACCACCCACTCTGTGCCAGGCTTTGTGTTAGGTTCTAGATACACAGCAGTGAATAAGACAAAGTTTTCACTTTCAGGGGATTTAATGTAAAGAAGATGCTGAAATAAATAAGCAATATGTCAGGTGGAGAAAAATAAAACAGAATGTCATGGAGGGGCTGCTCTTTTAAATACGGCAGTCAGAGAGGGCCTCGCTGAGAAGGTGACGTACGTGCAAAGACTTGAAAAAAGCAAGGGCACATACCTTGCAGATATCTGGAGAAGAATATTCCAGGCAAGGGGGAAGATCATGTGCAAAGGCCCTGGGGTGGAAGCTTGGGGAGTTCAAGGAGCAGCAAGTCAGCATGGCTGCATCAGAATGGGAGGCGGCGCCAGCTTCATGGGTGTGCAGACTTCGCAGAAGGGCCTCACACCTGGCTTAATGTGCTGTTGTTGCTATCTTGATATTCTCAGTAATTTTTAACAAACGGCCTCACATTTTCATTTTCCACTGGGCATCACAAATGATGTAGCCAGTCCTGGCGGCAGGAGGGACATTTGGAGAGGGAGCAGGGGCCACTCTTAGCCCAGGCTTGCTTTCTGGCCTCCTCCCACCCTACCATAGAGCCAGTGCTTCAGGG
Source organism: Mormoops blainvillei (assembly GCA_004026545.1). NCBI lineage: Eukaryota > Metazoa > Chordata > Mammalia > Chiroptera > Mormoopidae > Mormoops > Mormoops blainvillei. Next base: position 794,072 of record PVJD01000050.1, read on the forward strand.
AGAGGACTTCAACGAAGATCCTCTGACCATTGATCCTGACATTGTCCTCATCACAATGGAAACTATTTCTTTCCCGGGTCAGTTTCCTATTCCTACTGTAATGTTACCACAAACTTAGTGGCTTAAAGCAACAAATATATCATCTTACAGTTCTGGAGGAGTCCAACATCAGCCTCATGAAACTAATGTCCAAGTGTCAGCGGGACGGTTTCTTCTGGAGGCTTTAGGGGAGGATCTGTTCCCTTGCCTTTTGCAGCTTCTAGAGACTGCTGGCGCTCCTTGGCTCATGGCGCTTTGTCCATTGTCAAAGAACGTGTTCCCATCCTCTGCTTCCTTCACTTTAACCCTCATGCCTCCCTCTGACAAGGACACTTGTGATTACATTGGTCCCACCCACATAGTCCAGGAAGATCTCCCCATCTCAAAGTCCTTTTCTCAATCACACCTGCATGCGCACAAAATGCCGTGTGCCATGGAAGGTAACATGTCCAAAGGTTCCGGGGATTAGGATGTAGAAGTCTTTGGGAGATCATCATTCAGCCCACCACTTTCCCCACTACGCAGATGAGGAAACTGGGGCCCAAACTGATGAGTGACTTGGGCAAAGTCACCCTCCCAGGAAAAGGACAGACCTGCAAGTGAGGGCCCTCCCCGTCTGTCTAGTCCAAGTCACAGGCTCTAGACCGCCGGGAAGGGAGGCGCCTTCTGTCCCTCTCTGCCTCCCTCTCTCCCTTGCACCTAAGCCCTAGTGCTTTAAGAGGCAGACAGGCTTGGCTGGTTGTGGCCCAGAGTGACTGTCCCTAAGACTGCAGCTGACATGGGGACAGATAAGCACATCCATTCACCTGGGACTGGGACAGAGGGAAGAGGCCGCCTTTCTGCAGCTAACAGGGTCCCAGGCCACTTCAGGCCTAACCGTCAACACCTTATAATTAGGCCTCTCCTGGGTCCCGGGGAGCGGGGCCCTGTTTGGGAGGAAGCTCCGGATGTGCATGTTGCTGGGACACGTGGCCTGGGCCCTTTTCACCCAAGGGCCAAGGCTCTTAAATCAAGGGAACCACAGCCAACAAAACTGGGCACCAGACTGCTGCTGTCGAGGGGCAGCTTTCTCCTTACAGCTTGGTGACTCCTGCAGGGCCGCAGCATGACCCCAGGGATTCTTTGTCAGCAGGCCTCTGGGACCACAGCTCCAGAGGCCAATCCCAGCCACTGGCATGCTTTCTGGTCTCCTTCTCATCCTGGGCATGGAAGCCAGGAGAGCAGAGAGAGGACCTCTGTGGGAAATTGGGGGTGGAAGGGTGAACATGACAGGTTTTTCACTGACTGTGATCATTCAAATTGAGTATCCCGTTATCAGGAAAGCAGGATCGTCCATGCTGACATCAGACAGGCCTGGCCTCAAATCCCACCTGCCACCTATTAACTCTGTGATCTTAGTTAAAATGATGAACTTCTCTGGAACTGAGCCTCATATACAAATTGGGGGTACAAAGTCGCCCCATGCCATATGGGGTCAGTTTAAAAAGCAGGCAAGCAAATTTTCAACTTGTGGCTTTTTTTTTGTTTGTTTAATAACACATGTAAGGTATCAAAAATTATAACAACAAATACTCAAATACCCAGCTTAAAAAGCAGACAATGAATAGTGCCTTAGGAGCACTGTATGTTTGCACCCCCTGGGTTCCATCCATCTCCTCCCTCTCTTGGCCCGTAAGAAACATGGAGTTTTTGTGCTTTCCAGTCCCTCATTTTCCTCAAGTCTGCTTGTTTGTAGGTTTGTTGTTTTTTTTCGTGTCCTTTTCTGAGCTGCTGTTAAAGCCCAGAGCAGGCATAAGCATGCATAACCTTCTCCCCTCCACACCTGATTTCCTAGTGATCTAGTGACCAAGCTCCTCCTCCTGCCCTCCCCTCCCTGTTACCAAGCAAGAACACTGCTGGATGGGAAACCGGGACCTCAGGCTTGTCGGTACTGTAGTAAAGTAAAAATTAATAGGCTCTGAGTGAGCACCAGAGGGATGTTACTGTAAGGTACAGGTACCAAGAGGCTTGCACTTCCTAGAAAGTATGGAGTAAGCCCAAGCTTTACGTGCAAACAAACCTGGGTTTGAATATCAGCACTGCCCACCAGCCTGAACCACCAATTCTTTGTATTCACTCCAAAAATATTTCCGTGTCTGCTGTATAGGACAGGCACGGCATAGGCGCGGGGATGCAGTGGTGAATGAAACAGACGGAGTCCCTGCTTTCCTTTAGTTGGGGAGATCACCATTAAACAAATAGACATACAAACATAAAACATCCACTCGCAGTAAGCATGAGGCGGAAAGTAAAACAATTCATGAAAGACTCATTTAGGGAACTGGGAAGGGCTTTCCCTGTGGCAATGATATCTGAGCTGACACTTGTACTTCCTTACCATCTGACTTTGGCTAAAAAATTTCAGGTTTCTCATCAGCAAAATGGAGCTGGGAATTACCCCCTCACACCTTTGCCCTTGGTTATAGGCCCTGACTCAATGCCTGGCTCATCACAGCTGCTCAGTGAATGTCATTTCCCTTCCTCCCTGTCGGCCCTGGCAGTGTATCTCGCTGTGGATCTGAGGAGCTATGTCAATGAACAGTTAGTAAGTGATGGCGAACCTGCTGCTGGCAAGTGAGTTGTGGAGCCCTCTAAGAGGGTCTCACTGGCCCCTCTTCGACTGCCTCTGATGGCTGACCATAGGGGAAGGAGAGAGGAAACAGGGTTTCTTGTCCATTCTCAACAGGAAGCCTTCATCTTTTTTCTGGACAAGATAATAGTCATAGAAAGGCTGTGCTGTACAGTCATATCCCAGCGCTGCAAGTCATTTCACGTCTCTAAGCCTCCTGTTCTTGTCTGCAAACTAATCCATAACATACCTCTCCAGTGCGTTTGTCATGTGAAATGATGACTTTTAATATAAGGTGTCCAGCACGTCATGGGCACCCAGCAAGCATGGGCCACTCTCACTGTTCCCATCAGAGCAAGGAGGAACTGGGGGAAAGGTGCAAAGGTGTGGGATATGGCTAGGGAGACGAAGAGGGGAGGCAAAGGGCCAGTTCACACAATCTTGCTTCAACTCCTTGCTCCATCCTTTCCTAGCTGGGTAACCTGGGCAGGCGCCTTATCCCTCTGAGCCTCAGTTCCCCAGTCTGTAATACAGCTAAGAACAGAACTTCCTTCACGGAGCCACCGCGTGCCTGTGAAATCATGCTGGCAAGTCACCTCGTATGGCTCCTGACCTCGAGTCCAGGGGAAACTGTGCGGTCACTCCCTGCTGGACACATGGCCTCAGGGGATAAACATCCAAATAAGAAGGTGGATAGAGATGGGTCAAAGGAATGGAAAAGTCAGCGACCTCCTTTGTTCGCGGAAGCCGAAGGACCACGGACTCTAGGCTTGGTACCGGCGCGGGGGTCTCCCGGTGGCCGCAGCCCAGAGCTGGCTGCGCGCAGACCCGGGAGGCCGGGGGGCGCGGGGCTGTGACCTCATCGGCCGGCGTCGTCCCGCGGGGCCATGAGATCATGAGATGCCGGCGCTGCCGAGGAGTCGATTTATTGGGAGCGCGGGGACAGCCGGCTGCCCGCCACGGTGATCTCATCCTGGCCCCGGGGAGGAGGAGGAAGGCAGCCCCGCCCGCTGGCGCCTCCCGGAGGGGGAGGGAGATTAATGGGCGCTGCCTGCCGGTGACGTCACCGGCAGCGCCCGTTGCCAGGTAACAAGCGACAGCCAGCCTCTGGCCCCGCCCCTCCGGCCCCGCCCCCACCTGCCATACTCTCAGCCTCTATCCTTACTGGCTTGCTCTTCTCTTTCCCCTTTTTAAAAAAAATTGATATATAAATTATATACTGTACAGTGCTCCAATTTTAAATATACAAGATCGATGAATTTTTACATATGTATGTCCATATGTTTCAAGGTATGAACGCTCTCCAGTAGAAATATAATGCAAAGTACATAGGCAATTTAAAATGTTCTAGTAGCCACATTAAACAAGTAAAAAGGAACAGGTGACATTAATTTTAATAATATGTTTTATTTACCCCAGCATGTCCAAAGTATTATCATTTCAACATATAATCTAGGTAAAACATTTTAATGAGGTATTTTACCTTTTTGTTATTGCTTTTCTAAGACTTTGAAATTCCCAGTGTATTTTATACTTTCAGTACATCTCAAATCGGATTCAGTCATGTTTCAAGTGCTCAGTAGCCACGTAATGAGCGTCTAATGTATCAAGTTGGGCGGACACAGAACATTTCTAGTAGTACTTGGAAGGACAGTACCTTTCTGGTCAGTACCCCTGCCAAGGGTACCCATTCTTCTGAGTTTTCTCATCTTTTCCCCAACACACCCCTGTATCTTTTCTTTCTCTTTCCCCACATCTCACTTTCTCTCCTAGAGGCTGCTTTTCTCTGTTCCTCATGGCGGCTCAAGCACAAGATGGGAATTCAGACTGGACTTAAATCCTGGCTCTGCCCCTGTCTGGCAACGTGGACCATCCACCTTGCCTGCTGGAGCCTCTTATTCCTCGCCTGTAAACTGGAGCTCATAGCAGTGTCCACCTCCTAGTGTCGTCAGAGTTTGGGGGCAGCATGCAGGTGTTCCACTGAGAAGCTTTCCTCACCAAACTGTGAGCCCACCCTAGTTCTCTCTTCCTGCTTCTCCCACATTCCATTCCTCCCGCCCATGCATCTGTTGAGCTTTCTCATCTGAGAAGTGGGAGTGATCACAACTACTCCACCAGGGGAGCATTTGATGTATAATTCCTGGCCCTAGGGAGTTGACTTTCTTCTCTCCCCTCCTTCTTGTCCCCCTCTTTGCCTGGTTTCTCACTCCTGGGTGCCCTTTTTCCTTCTGGCTTTTAACTCAGTCATTTCTCTCCTCTCTTTTTCTGCCCACATTTCCTTTCTTCCTCTCCTGCGTCTACCCCTTTCCCTCCCTGCCTGCGTGCCTCTAGCCTTCCTTCCATTCCAAGACCCCTCGGCACTTCTTCCTCCCATCACTCCTGGCCACACTGTTCTGAAGTCTGTCATCAAGCTCTACCCCTCCCCCAGCCTTCCCAACATGGAAAAGACCGAGCTGGCCCGCCCGCCCGCCCCTCAGCTGATGGGCGCAGCACTTCTGAGGTCGCAGTTCCAGCTGTTTTGTTCTGAAGGGCTCTGTCAGCTGCGTCCCCAGCGGCCCCAGCGCAGTCTACAATCATAACAGACCCGCAGGCCACATTCCCAGGAAAACAAGTCTTTGTTTTCAGCCCCTTGCTCCTGCCCAGCCCACCCATTTTGGAGCCGGAAGTGTGACCCCGTCCTCTGTGGTCCTCTGTGGGGTCACCCTAACCAGCAGTCCGGGGCAAGAAAAGCAAATGAGGGAAAAACCAGCACAGATGCTGGACACAGTTTCTGCATATTCCGCCTGGATCTTTGCAAGGACAGGTCCCTTTGATGGTGGTTTGGCTCCAGGAAACTTTGGGGCCTCCTGTCCTTGACACCCCCTTTCCACTGGGGGAGCGGCCTTGGCCTCTCCCATTGATTCTGATAAGGCTGTCAGTCAGGGTGCCCCACCCACCTCTGTGGCCATGTGGGCAGGCTAAACCAGTCGCAGCACTCCACGGCTACCTTTGGCCTCTGAATTTGGTTGTAAGGTTGGAGGCTTGACCCCAGTAGGGCCATCTGAATCTTGCCATTCCGTTTAGTAAAAGGGCCCAAGGAGAAGCAGAATCTCGCATTGCTGGAGTTTGAGCCATAAGAGTGTCTGGCGTGAGGCTTGCCAGTGGCTTTTCTTTCCTACCGCATATAAGTGGATCCAGCACTTTCTGGCCATGTCACCTGGGGCAGGCCACCTGCCGTCTCTGTGCTTCAGTTTCCTCATCTGTAAAATGAAAGCATTAATAGCACCTACCTCCAAGTGCTGTGCGCAGAGTGGTGCCAAGCACACAGTAAGAGCTAAGTAACCACCGTGGGTGTTTTCACGGTTGTGAGCTAGAGAGAGCCAGCCCCGGGCAGGAGAGAATGAAGCTTTAACAAGAAGAAAAGCTTGGACAAGAAAAGGAGCAGAGACAGCCTGAGCTGAGAGATAAGGGAAAGGAGGAGAAACAGGAAGAGAGGCCTGTAGAAGTATAGACAGATATTTGGCTACACTGTCTGTGTTCCTAGATCTAGTTGTGCTTGAAGCCAGGGCCACCCCTGCCTGCCCAGTTTTGTGACACAGTACATCTCGTTCTTTGTGTAACCTGCTTCAAGTTAGCCTTCTGTCACTTGCAACTGAAAGAGACATTAATACAGACTCTTACACCCATAGTTCTTATAACAGTGCTTAGAGGCCCAGAACGTCAGAACTAGCTTAACACTCCCATCACCAGAATAGAACACTGAGGCCCAGAGAGGGCGAGCAACTTGCCCATGGCCACACAGCTAGGAAGTATGCACACCAGGCTCTCTGACTTCAGACTCCACACTTTTAACACTGTTTCACATTACACATGGTTACATTTGTTGCAACATCACATGTCACGGAGTCTTTCCACTGTATCCTTGTTAGTAAAAACGTCAAATAATATCTTAGAATTATTACGGAAATAGTTTTCACAGACCCACTGAAAGGGGTTTTCAGCCCCCGCCCCCACCCCGGATGCAGGCGCACACTTGGAGAAATGATGATTTAGTCGGATGCTGCCAGTTATCCTCTGTGGTGGGCACTCTCAAGGTGGTAAGTTCTCCCCCAAAGCGGAATAAAATTTTGAGAGGCAATCCATGGAAGCTCAGTGACACAATGCCAAGGTGAGATCGGGGGGGTGGGGGGGGAGGCCATCACATGCAGAGGTGGGCAGGAGTGCGGCATATGCAAGATGCTTCCGTGGTGCCCAGCGGCTCTGGCGTAACCAGGGCCAGGTTGGAAGGGTGTGGCAAGCCAGTTAGGCTTTGTCCTGAGGGCAGTGGGGAGCCGTGGAGGGTTATGAGCAGGGAGCCACTGTGATCAGATTTGTGTTCTCGAGAGAATATTCTGGAAGGAGGCACAAGTAATACTCTCCTCGTGGCCATCTGGCGGGCTTTTCAGCATAGGATCTAGAAGTGCTAACCTGCCGAGCCAGCCTTGAGGAGCGCCGGCAAACTTCACCAGCCACCCACACGTCAGAGCCACCCAGGAGACTTGGCCTGTGGGCCTGTCAGCACGTGGCGTGACTCCGACTTATTTCTTTAGCCTCTTACTCCAAAGGAGCCTCCTTTGACTGGCCACAAGCAGTAGTAGTAATAATAATAGCCAGCGTGTAATATTATGGTATGTCAAGCCTGTTTTAAGTTCTTTACGTGTGGTACTTATTTTTCTGATGAGAGGATTTATAAAGTGGCCTCTGGGGCCAGCCTACCTGGGTTCAAAGTCTGCCTGTGTCACCTACGAACAGTGTGACCTTGAACAAGTGACTTAACTTCTTTGTGCCTCGGTTTACTCTTCTGCAAAATGGCAGGGGGGAAATGACAGCTCCTATCTCATAGGTTGTTGTGAGGATTAAGTGAAATAAAACAAAGTAACTGGAACAGCATCCGGCAAATAATAAGCCCTCGATGTATATATTTGCCATTATTAAGCTCACAGCCCTTCGAGGGTATGTTATTATCCCCGGCTTATAGATGAGGACACGGAAGCCCACTGATTCCTTCAGCAGATGTGTTTTGAGCACCCAGTTTGGTGCCAAGCACTGTTCTAGGTTCTGCAAACAGAAACTGTGCCAGAAAAGAAACAGAGCCTCTGCATTCCAGGAGTTTATATTCTCATACAAAGAAATATGGACTATGTTAGGGGGAGAGGGCAGTGAAGAAAATGAAAGCCGAGCACAGTGGGCCGGCGTGCCAGGGAGAAGTGGGACATCCAGAGGTGCTACTTTATATACATTGTTCAGTGTTCCTTCCCGAGAAGGTAACATTTGTGCCAAGACCCAAGGGAAGTGCAGGAGCCAGCTGGCAGGTATCAGGAGGAAGAGCAAGTGCAAAGGCCCTGGGGTAGGACTGTGCTTGGCTTTTTTTTTTTTTTTTTTTTTTGGCAAAATGGGGCCCACAGACATGTGGGCAGGGGGCAGGTCTGTAGGATCTGAAGGCTGTGGCAAGGGTTTCAGCTTTCATTCCTAGTGAGATAGAAGACATTGGCAGGTTCGAGCTCAACCTCACAATATGAGTGGCCTTGCATTTTGAAAGCTCATTTTGGCTGCCACGTGAAGAATAAACCATAGGGGGACAAGGACGGAAGCAGAGGTCAGCTAAGGAGCTGTAGACAGATTGGATGTTGGCTATGAGAGAAGGGCGAATCAGGGATGATTGTAGGGGTTTGGATACAGGAGAGGACGTACCCTGCCAGAGTCAGACAGCTAGAGAGTGACAGAGCTGGGATTTGAATCCAGTCAAAAGATAAAAACAGACAGCCTACATTCAAGTCACAGGTCGGCTATTTGCCAGCTGTATTTGTCTGCTCAGACTGCTCCAACAAAATGCCACAAGCCGAGTGGCTTAAAATACAGACATTTATTTCTCACAGTTCCACAGGCTGGGAAGGCCAAGATCAAGGCATCGTTCCTTGTGAGGACTCTCTTCCTGGTTTGCAAATAGCCGTCTTCTTGCTGTGTCTTCACATGGCGGGGGGGTGGGGGGCAGGGGGTAAGGGGTGCGGGGAGAGGGGCCTCAGCTCTTCTAGTAAGGGCACTAATCCCATTCATGAGGGCTCCACCCTCATATGCTAATTGTCTCCCCAAGGCCCCTTCTGCAGATACCATCACATTGAGCATTAGGGCTTCGACATAGGAATTTTGTGAGGACTCAGTTCAGTCCATAGCACTAGCTGAGGAGCTTAGGTGAGTTTTCCATCCTTCCTTTCTTCCTTTCTTTTTTCCTTTCTTTCTGTTAAAACAACCACCATTTCATCACTTCCGACAACTCTGTGGCTCAGGAGTTCTGTCAGGGCACACTGGGCACAGCTGGTGTACACGTGATCTCTACCGAGGCTGGACCATCCCAGGGGGCTGCTTTACTCACAGGTCCGGTGCCTCAGCTGAAAGGGTTGGAACGACTTCCCCAGGATCCTACTTCTGGGCCTCTGTGCTCGCTGTTGGCTACATTGCTTGCTTCTCTCCATGTCATCTCAGAGCTTCTCCCTGTCCACGTGGCCTCTTCCCACTGTCTCCTGGTTGCTTGGGCTTCTCACAAGGCGGTGACTGGAGGGGGAGGGGCAAGCAACAGGAAGACAGTGAAAACCCCCAGGTTTCTCAGGGCCTGGGCTCGGGAGCCCAAAATGGCACTTCCGCCTCATCCTAGTCTTCCTCAGTTCTTTCGAACTTGCAGTCTCTCATCTCTAAGAGAAGGCGACAGTAGCAATGCCCAGAGTCCCCGATGATCATCAGGTCCTTTCCTAGCTCTCATCACACACTGGGCCCTTCCTGGGCACCATATTTTGGTTCGTTCGCTCATTTAATCCCCACAGTCCCCCTGGTGTGTTGGAGCCAGGTTGCCTTGGCTTGTGAGAGCCGATGGCTGAATTTTCAGAAAATCTGCAGGTAGTTGTTAAACTCTTGGCACCTAGAAATAGGCCTTGGTGGGAGTATTTATGCTGCAGTAATTAGTAAACACAGAAATCAGGGATTTTTGTTGTTTTCCAGAGAGCTGGTTTGCCAGAGTGTGTGTGTGTGTGTGTGTGTACCCATTTGCAGATGAAGAAACTGAGTCTCAGAGCAATTAAATTTTTGTCCAGAATCAGCCAATTTAGTAGGCGGAGCCCCAAATTCTATGCCCTTCACCACTGTACTGTCTTGCTTCCGGAGATCGGAAAATGTGTATGAAAGAGATTCATAAACGGCAAAGCTATATAAATATTCATTATTAATCTTGATGCAGAAGAAATATTTTTATCCCTGTCTGCCTGTTCTTCATCCACTTACACTGCGAACAATGATCTGATTATGTCTCTTCTCCCTTGCTCCTCACCCCATACCTCAAATCGCCTTTCCCATGTAGGTACGTTCTCAAAAATTCTCCTTCTCTTATTCAGTTTATCTGTTTCTCAGCCTCACACTCTCCTTCATTTACCACCCCCTTCTGTAGTCAGCCCTCTGTTATTTCCTTGTTTCCCATTTCACTTTTTGTCCCACCCTCCCATCCCAGCAGTGAGGAAGTCAGAATAGAATCTGCCTTCCCGCCTTGACTGCTCCCGCCCCCTTTATCAGAAACCCAGTGTAGAGAACTCTCGGTACCCCCTTCACGGGTGACAGGGAGGCCAGACAGCTCCTAATCTGATCGCTTTCCTTGTTCCCTGACACCCCGGAGAAACCACACATTCCATTTGGGTGGTCGTCAGAAATAACATGCTTAAGAAACCTGGAATTATAAAACTGCTTAATTAGAGAGAGATGGTTTCACTGGGATATGCCCAGTTTTCCCCAGTGGTTTTATCTCCTCCTCCAAGTGGCCCGCCCCCCGGCAGCTAATTGCTACCCTTAGCATGATGCCACACAGGCAGTCACTCCCTTTAGTTTCTGTGACATTGGTGCTGGCTCAAAAAGAGACATTCTGTCTTTGATGTTCAAACTCTCCTTCGTCATTGGCAAACTCATGATGTGAGTCATGAGGGTAGGATCTTTAGCTTCACAGGCCCCCAGTTACTAAATGGGCACCTACTATGTGCTAGGTGCTGGGGATATGACCGGAGTCGGATTATCTTTGCACTTACGGACTCATGATCCAGTGGGAGAGACAAGTAGGAAAATAATTTTTTAAATATTGTGAGAACTGCTCTAAAGGAGTGATTCAGAGGGTGTAAGAGGAGCACCTAATTTAATGAAGGAGTTAGGGAAGGCTTCTCATAGGAGGTGACAGTTAGCTGAGACCCAAAGGAGGGACAGGTGTTAGCTTGGCAAAGAAAAGGGCACTCATATGCCATCTGCAGAGGAAGAGCTTGGTCTATATAGAGAAATAACTGAAAGAAGGGCCGAGAAGCTGGTACCTGAGCCTGCTCTGAAATTTGGAGTTGTGTTAGACTCCCCATCATCCGTAATGGAAGGAAAGGAGGGAGAGGGAAGAAAGGAGAAGTGGATGGATGCATGCATGCATGGATGGATGGATGCATGGGAGAGAAGGATGAAGAAAAGAGAGTTCTTTGGAGGTTCTGAGAGTGACAAAAGCCAAGTTCAGGTTGGAAGCTGCTGGTCCAGAATGAGATGGACCTTGCAGTCGCTGAGAGCGTTGAGCAAGGGACAGGGCAGCTGAGGCTGGGTGGCTCAGGAAGTCTGCTTTCAGCCCGCTGCCCTGCAGAGCCTGCAGCCCGCTGTCAGGGTGCAGACTGAGCTGAGCAGCCCTGGCATCACTGCACTGCTGCTCCAACCCCCCAACAGCCACCACACCTTTGGCTTGTAAAACAAACACAATGACCGGCCCTCATCTCTGCTCCCCGGTCACCACCGCCTTTCCCACAGGCTGCAGAGGGAAATGAGCAGCTACTCTCCAGGGGATGTTTCCGGGGGTCAGAGTCTGGTGCGAGCCCAGAGAGGGGAAGGAGGCCCCATGGGAAACAGCCTCACTATGGTGGGGCAGCCAGACAGTCACAGAGGTCAGGCAGTAGGGAGAGTGGACGCCTGGGTGCCCTTCCTTGGTCCTTAGCAGAAGTGGGCACATCTGCTTCAAGGATTCCCCTTCCAAGTGACCAGTGCTCAGCCCATCAAGACAGAATGTAACAGGGTGACTGTGAAGTCTCTATTCCCATCCTGCACACCATCCATTTGATGGATACACAACATGTTTTTATAACCTTTACTCCCTTTTCCCATTTAAACACATCATGTACTCCTTATGAAAAAGATTTGGAAAAGACAGAAAAACATAGGAAAACAAGTGTTTCTACATGCTGTATCTTTCCCACTCAGAACTATAATATGAGCATTTCCCTGAGTCCATGGATACTCGTCACCAGGATGATTTTTTTTCTAACTCTTTATTTTGAGATAACTTTGGACTTAATGTTGCAAAAAATAGAAGGGAGTTGCCATACCCTTCAGCCAGCTTCCCCCAATGTTAACATCTAATATAACCACGGTACAGTTAGCAAAGCCAGGAAAATGTATATGGATACCGTTAACTGTTCACTAAACTACAGATTTTACTCAGATTTTGCCAACTGTCTCACTCACGTCTTTTTCCCAGTCCAGAATCCAATCCAAGATCCCACTTTGCATTTATTTTGTCACGTCTCCTTAATCCTCTCCGATCTTCTGATTCCTAGGTCTTTTCTTTGTCTTTCGTGACCCTGACAGTTTTGAAGCGGCTGGACAGTTATTCCATAGAATGTCCCTCTGTTTGGACTTGTCTCTTGTTTTCTCCTGATTCTACTGGGGTTGTGAGTTTTTGACCAGAAAACCACAGAAGTGATACTGTGTTTTTTCCCAGTACCTCCTATCAGGGGGTTCAGGTTGTCAATTTGATTTATTACTGAGGATGTTAACCTTTAGCGAATGTGGTGTGTGCTGGATTTCTTCTCTCTGAAGTACCTCTTTTTCAGGATAATATTTGAATGGCTGTTGGCTTTCCATCACAGATCTCTGCCATAATCATACCCTCTTTTGGTACATTTAGATTTTAATTTGTTTTGGTTTCCACCGTTGCAAAGAATGCTACACTGACCATCCCTCACTGGCACATCTTAGCACACATATCTGGTTATTCTCTTAGGGTAGTAAGTTCCTGAAAGTAGAATTGCTAGATCAAAGATTATTTCCATTTTTAAGGCTACACATACCTGAGGCACAGCCGTTTGTTTCCATGTTTGTTCATTTGTTTTGATCAGTTTCATTGATGTATAATTTAAATACAGTAAAATGCACAGGCTTGAAGCATATATTTCAGTGGGTTCTGGCAAATATATATACCCATTGTAACCACCATCCCAACCACAAGATGAAATAGCTCTATCACCGCCCCCGAAGTTCCTTGATACCCCCTGGCAACCAACCCTCGCCCCCCTCAACCCTAGGCAAGCACCGATCTGATTTCTTTCACTACAGGTTAGTGTTACCTGTTCTAGGACTTCCTGTAGTCAGAATTATACAGCTTGTCCTCTTTTTAACTGTCTCCTCTGATTCAAGCGGATGCCTGTGACATTCATCCGTGTCGTCGTATCAGCCATTTGTTCATTTTCATGGCTGAGTAGTATCCTGTTGTAGAAATACACCATGATTTGTTTATCCCCTCCCCCACTGATGACGTGTGGGCCGTTTCTGGTCTGGGGACATTACGGATAAAGCTGCTATGACCGTTAGCATTCAAGTGGACATGTGTTTTTCATTTCTCTCAGGTATATCCCTAGGAGCGGAATCGCTAGGTCGTAAGTAGGCGTAAGTTTAACTTTATTAGACATGACGGGGCGGGGTTATTTTCAGGTCCATTTTATAGCACAGGCCCCCGAAGGCTTGGGGGCCTTGTCCGAGGGCAAGGGGGGGAAGGGAAATAGCACTTGCTGGCGCCACTCTGTGCCAGGCACAGTGCTCAGCGCTTTCTGTACTTATCTCCTTTGACCCTCAGAGCAAGCCCACAAGGCAGGAATCGCGACTCCGGTTCTGTAGATGCAGAAACCGAGGCTCACAAACACGCAGCAGGATAAGATTCTAACATGGCCCTGTCTGAGTCCCCAAGTCCATGTTCTTTCACCAGGTACCATCCTGCCTCCTTGGTGATGGCAGATGATGGAGCTGGGGAGGAGAACGTGTGTCTTCCCCATCTGCCTCTCGGCCTGCCCCTACCTGCATCGTGTGGTCCATCCCCCGCAGGCCTCTGAGGGCGCTCCCGTGATGCCCGGGCCAGCCCTCGGGAGAGGAGGGCGGTCCAAGTGCCGGGCAGGGAGAGTACCCCTACATGTCCTCAGAGCCACACAGCAGGCACCAAGGAGTGACCCACACTCCAGCTCTCTACCAAAGGTGTCTGGTTTCTCCCTCCCTGAAACGTGATCCATGGAGCTCTGATCTTCTGGGCTGGTGGGCAGCGGGTGAGGGCAGCGGGCAGGGGCCACGTCTCCCCGGCCATATCTCAGGCCCATTAGGAGTGGGCCTGAGTGCTTTCCAGAGCTGATTAATGGCCTGCCTGTGACCTGGAATGTCATTATTGCCTGGGCTGGGGACCCCCTGGCTGGGTCCTTTGGGTCTTTACTGCTAATAATAATTGATGCTTTCTGTGTGGTTGCAGGGAAAGTTCTATCTGGTCATTGAGGAGTTGAGCCAGCTGTTCCGATCGCTTGTCCCCATCCAGCTGTGGTATAAATACATCATGGGTGATGACTCCTCCAATAGCTACTTTCTGGGCGGGGTCCTGATGATCCTGTACAGCCTCTGCAAGGTGAGGGGGTGGGGTCAGGGGTGGGGTCAGGGGCGGGGCTGAAGGGCTGGCCTACAGAGAGCCCTGTTCACTAGCTGGGCCTGGGGGTCAAGAGGGGAGCTCAGAATGACACCCTAATCTCTCTCTTTTGAATTGAGGTAAAATTCACACAACACAACATTTAGTGACATTTATCCGATCTGCGGTGTTGTGCAAACCACCACCTCTGTCTAGTTCCAAGACGTTTTCATCACCCCTCCCCTGCAAAAAACCCTGTACACATAAAGCAGTCCCTCTCCATTCCCCCACCCTCCCCACCCCCAGCCCCTGGAAATCACTAGTCTTCTTTCTGTCTGTACGGATTTGCCTATTCTGGACACTTCATACACATGGGACCACACAGTGTGTCTGGTCTCCTTCATGTAGCATCCTGCTTCCAAGGTTCCTGCACCTTGCAGCACGTGTCCGGACTTCACTCCTTTTTATGGTTAAATCCACCCTAATTTCTTGCCTGTACAGCTCACCATATGCTATCCTTTCACATAATCTTCTTCACAACAACCCTTCAAGATACAGATCATTTGTACGCTCATTTTTACGGGCGAGGAAACTGAGGCTCAGAAAGAAGTAACTTGTCCGGGGTCACTCAGCTAGAGATATTAGCACAAGCATCAAACCCAGGCCACCTGCCTCCAAACCCTGCAGCTCTTAACCCACGGACCGCACTGCCGCTGACCCGGTTCACTGTTCTGCCTAAATGGTACATGCTCACCCTCGCCAGTCAGCACGCAGCGCTTCTCTTTTCATCATTAGTACCAATCAGTTTTTCTCCGCTAACAATAAGTACATCCTCCCCTTCCTTTTTCCGTCTCTGTTTCCGGCCTTAGAGAATCCCGGGGGGATACTTGTGTTCTTCTCGGTCCTTCCTCCCTGCAGGACCAGCCAGGAATCCATGCAGTGTGAGCCCCTGGGGCTTACCTTGCCTGCTGATCCTGATGAACTGGAAGTGGCTGACCAGAGGGCTAGATAGAGAAGGATTATCAGGCTCTGGCTGGGCTCAGAGGGAGAGTCCTGTGATCGATTAGCAATGCCTGCCCTGGGCTTGGGAGGGGGCAAGGCAGTATGCATGCATGCCACGTGTTTGCCGTCCTGGCCCAGAAACAGGGGAGGCTATTGATGTCAGTAAGGCAGGAAGACCAAAGTAAAACTGGTGGGAAGGGAAGAGTTTCAAATGTCCCATGAAAATGTGCAGAGGCAAAAACGAGGGATATAAAAGGGTGGCTCAGGAGTGGTGAGAGAGATCCTTGGATGCTTTTCAACCATCACCCAGCTTACCCTGCTTTCTTTTCAGTCCTTTGACATCTGTGGCCGTGTGGGCGGAGTTAGAAAAGCCCTGAAGCTTCTCTGCACCTCTCAGGTGAGTCGGCTTCATGTAGTCCTGGCCAAAGTCCTAGGAACTAGAAGCCAGGTGCCGGAAACAGATCTCATCGTGCTTCTCAGGGTATGGCTCCTGCGAGGGTCCACAGCTGTGTTTGTCTCTCTCCCCTCCTGCAAACAGAACTACGGAGTCCGGGCCACTGGGCAGCAATGCACAGAAGCTGGTGACATCTGTGCCATCTGCCAGGCCGAGTTCCGGGAGCCGCTGATCCTAATGTGCCAGGTGAGCCGAGCTGGGCAGGGACATCAGAGATTGTGGCTAGGAGACCAGCAGTGCCCCCCGCCGCCTCCATGCAGAAGTCTCAAGTGCCTGTCTGTTGACCAAACCTTGGGACTCTGGGATGAGTCTTTGAGAAGGGTGTGGCACAGACTGGAGTCAGTCAGATCCGGGTTCAAATCTCAGCTCTGTCTCTCATTAGCTGGGTGGCCTTGGGCGGGTTACAGCGCCTCCCTGAACCTCAGTTTCGGTGTGGAGAGTGAAAGATTCCATATGGTGTCATGTCAGAATAGCCCAGTTGTGAGACCCAGCAGCACTCTGCTCCCTGGGCGGGCCACTCGCTCCCCCTGAGTCTTGGTTTTCCTCGTGTATAAAACGTGTATCACAATAATACCTACTTCAGAGAGCTATCATTATGATTAAATGAGATCATCTCTGGAAAGAGCTAAATTTGAATTATTTAGCCATAAGAGTTGTTCTTATATAATTATCATTATAATTATTGTTACCATTTGTTTTCATTATTATTAACTGTGGGTCACCAAACTATAGCAGTAAGTACTTCTAGGTCCCTTTTAACTTCCTAATTGTATTCCTTCTTCTCCTTCTCCTTCTCCTCTTCCTCCTCCTCCTCCATTTTCCGCCTCCTCCTTCTGACATCAGGGGCTAAGATGTCAATTCAGCAAACGTGTATGAGTCAAGCATCCTATCAGACACCAGGGAGGGGAGGCAGAGGGCACACAGACCCTGTCCCCTCCTCTGGAAGCTCACGGCCTCCTTGGGGACACTGGCACATACATAAATAACTATGAAACAAGGCAGGCGGTGATAAGTGCTGTGTAAGAGAGATTCATGCAGTGTCCCGGGGGACCAGGAAGGACGGAGATGAGCTCCAGGTTGGCGAAGCTTTTGGGAGGAGGCATAGCCTGCAGACTAGGGCTCAAGAGCATATGGCTCTCCCACCAGCACCATCTTCCAGGGGTGAGAAGACAGGAGATGGGGTCCTTTTTCGGCATCAGCAACATTTTTGCTTTTGCTGTTCAAGGAGTATAGTAGGTTTGTTTTTCTTTTTTTAATTTTAACATTAAGAATGCATTTGCACGATCCAAAATTCAGACTGAGGAATTTACCAGAGAAGAGTCAGGACCACTGGAATGCCAGGTGAGACCTGGGCTGGAACCTGGCGCAGAGAAAGGACACGCGTAGGAAAGCTAGTCTGATGAAACCCTAATGAAGTCTGGAGTTCAGTCGGTGGCGATGTGTCGCTGTGGGTTTCTTAGCTCTGACAAAGGGGCCGTGGGATTGCGAGATCACGTTAGGTGAAACGGAAACTGGGCGAGGGGTATGTGAGGGCTTTCTGTGCTAATTGCCACTTTTCCGTTAGTCTCAAATTATTCCAAAATTAAAATTTTATTTTTAAAAAGTGTCTGGGAGGTATAAAAAGGAAAGTGGTGACTGGCTTCCTACCCTGTCCCTAGCTCCCCAGTCCCCTAAATACCCACGCAGGCAATTACCGTTACCGCTTTCCTCTATGTCTTTCCAGAGATGCTTTATAAACATATACACACACATACACATATGTCTTTTTCAAAAAGACATAAGTTGTAGCATATTCTACCCAAGCTGCATCTTCCCTCTTTGAGTTTTAAAACTCTCTCTTAAGAAATTGCCACTTACTTACCTATCATCCCATTTTTTGGATAAACCCTAGTTTGTTTAACCATTCTCCTCTTGATGGGCATCGATCATCTTTTGTTGTTAAAAATGTGGCTGCCATGAGAGTTCAGAAATTGGGAGACTTATAGCACCTACCTGGGCCCATCATGTCGAATAAGTGCGTTAATTCAAGTGAAGCATTTAGAACAATGCCTGGTGCGTGCTCAGGGTTCAATAAATATTAGTTCTTATTGGCTCCCCTTCCATGTCACACACATGTGAGCTCTTGGTAGGATAAATTCCTGGCAGAGGTATCACTAGGTCAGAGGGCGTACAGTTTTGACAGATGTTGCCGAACCGCCCTCCGTAAAGAAAGTATCCGCTTATGCGCCCAGTGCCAAGTGCAACACGACCTCTTGCTCCCCGCCCTCACTGACTCACTGCGTTATCAAGTCTTTTTTGAGCTTTGCCGATCTGACAGGTGACAAACGCTATCTCATTGCAGTTTCAATTTGCATTTCTCTAATTATGAGCATCTTTGCCTGTGCTTCCAAGCCATCTGTATTTCCTTCTCGGTAGCAGCGAGTCTTTGAACATGATGTCAAGGTGAAAGTCTTCTTTCTTTCTGGCAATCTCTCCACCTTCGTCTGTTTGTCTCTCTCCCATTCTTCTCCTGGCACCATGCCGTTTCCCCGCAGCTGGATTAGAATTCTTGGAAGGGGTTGGGCAAGACACCAGTGTCCCAACTCTAGGAGCAACAGCCACACTCAGTGGCAGGGGGACCCCCCGACATGGCCAGGCAGAGCACACGTCTCAGTCTCGCTTTGCTGCTGTGAGCCGGGCCAGGAATGGCAGAGATGACGTCCCCGGGTGAAAGGGCCTTGTTAACCCGTAAATGCACTGAATGAATGAACAAATGAGTGATGAGTCAAATGTTTCTTAGTAAAGCCTTCCCCCACGCTGCTTCCCCAGCCTAACCGGTGCTCGTAGCCCTAAGGCTTCACAGGTCCCCACGGTTCTCCTTCATGGCACCTATCCCGATCGTCAGCTATGTAGTTCATCAGTTTACTGGTTGTGTAAGGTGTGTCTCCTCTTTGCCAAACTGTAAGCAGCTGGAGGGTGGCAACCATGTCTCTCTCATGGAGCAGCAGAGTAAGAATACTGGCTCAGTAAATATTGGATGGATGGGTGGATGGGTGGACGGAAGGAAGGAAGGGTTGAAAGCATGAAGTGGGATGGATGATTGAGCTAGAGATGGGTGGTGGCCAGGTGGAGGGGCAGGTGAGAGAGTGCAAAGATGGGAGCATAGAGGTATACGTGTGCAGGTGGCTGGGGAAATGGATGGACAGATGGGTGGGTGACTAGGTGAGTAGATGAGTGACTGAGAGATGGGGACATGGGGGAATAGATGGGTGGCTGGATAGATAGTTGGGTAGATGGGTGGATGGATCAATAGGGAGATGAACTGAAGGACAGAGGGAGGAAGAGCCCGCTAGGCTAAGGGAACATCCTGTCTCCCCTTCAAAGGGTCAAGTTAAGGTCAATGTGTCACTCACACCCATACTCACACTCACCCACCCCCGCCCCCCAGACAGGGTCTGGGAAGCAGATTGTCCATTGAAGCTAGTCAGGCCGACACTGAGCATGCCCGGAGGTTCGACCCATTGCTCAGACAGAACACACTTGCGCAGTTAGTCACGCCACAGTACTTATGGCGTGCCTCCTGCCAGCCCACAGAGGGTCAGGGAAGAGGCATTTCGAACAAAAGACAGAAACTTGGCTTATTGAAAGGCCTCTCTGCCAAAGAGAAGAGCCAGAGTATGACTAGAAAACAAACTGCCCTCCATTTCTCGGCCACTTTAGGTCTGTTTTTCAGAGTGTCGGTGGTGTTAAAAAAAAGAGGGCATGAGGAGGGCAACCCCTGATAATTTTGTGCTCCGCGGTGCCCACACCTGATGCCCTATGATAGGCCTCACCTGTTTCCATCCACGCTGACACCTTGGTGCGGAAAGAGCAACCCTAAGGTGACTCAGAAAGTCTGCTCTGAATCTCTGGGCAAAACCCGGGGAGCCCCGGTGGAGCTCGGGGTGAGTGGAGTGGCCAGTTCAGCCCCAGGGTCTCCTCACCCACCGCCGTGCTCCCGGAGGCACAGCCAGGCAGTACCACCTGCCTTCCCCACGGACCCGAAACCCATACCATCCTACCCTTTCCGGCCCGGAGGGGCCTCCCCTCCCCCTCCCCCTTCCAGTCCCTCTCCTCTTGCAGGGGCTCAGCCCTTCCTCCTGTGGATTGTGCTGGAGACCGTGGGTCATGAACTCCTCTGGGGGGACCTTGTGTTCTTTGAGTCCCTTACTTTGACACCAGATTCCGTCCTGCCTAATTCTCTAAGGAGGAGGCTGTGAGCTCCTGGTGGCCTGGGACCAGGTCTCAGGCATCCCAGCATCTCCAGAATCTCCCATCTGGTCCGGCGTTCGCTTGTCAGCTACAGTGATGGAGCCCCCGCCCTGTGCAGGCTCAGGGCTGGGCAATGGAGACAGCAACAGTCACTGCCCTTTGGGGGGCTGTTGGGCCCGCCGACCCTTGGATCCTGCTCTTCAGACCAGAGTGAGGACCTGGGCATGGTCTTCAAGGCTCTGTGTGGCCAGCTTGCCTTCTCATTCCCACGCCCCTATGCCCACCTCACTGTAGCCACAGTGACCACCCTCGAGTGCCTCAGCCACCGTCCAGCCTCGGGAGCCTTGTGCAGCCCTTTCCTTCCGCCTGCAATGCCCTGCCCCCACCCCCTCTCTCCACCCGGCCAGCTCCTCAGGCCTCGACACAAGTGTTCTACCTCCAGGAAGCCTTCCTTAGGACCCCCAGGTCGAACTGGCCCCCCTGTTACATACCCCTATAATACCGTGGAGCTCCTTTAGAATACTCCAAAATTAGGCACCTACTGCATACCGTGGTAGGAATGGGTTTATAAGAAGCTTCCCGTCTGACACAGAGCAACAGGTAATAAACAAGAGGCAGAACATAATCATATTACTGTATAAGAACCAGGGCTGGACCCCAGTTGGGAGCGTGTGAGAGGCAACCTGTTGATGTAGCTGATGTTTCTCTCCCTCTCTTTCTCTCTCCCTTCCTCTCTCTGAAAATAAATAAATAAAATCTTTAAAAATAATAATAATAATCAGCACTTACAGAATACTTACTATTGGCCAGGCATAGTTCTAAGTGCCTTCTTTTTTGTTTATCAATTTTTTACTTGGTAAAGAACATCTTCTATTATTTTCCCCAAACTCTTTATTTCGAGAAATTTTAGACCTGCCGAAAAGTTGAAGGACAGTAGAATGAACACCCTTTTGTCCTTCATCTAGACTCACTGCCCGTTAACATTTTACTGCATTTGCTTTCCCTATATAAAATTTCCCCCCAAAGGCTGTTCAGAATAAGTTGCTGTCATTTTGATGCTTCATCCGTAAATATTTCAGCATACATCTCCCCAAAACGAGGACATTCTCTGCCACAGCCACAGTCCCACTCGCATACCCAGGAAACTTGAAATTGATATAAAATCCCAATATTCAGATTTCTCCAATTGTCTTCAAAATATCCTCCATAGCAAAGGTTTTTCCCCCCATTCAAGATCCAGTCAAGTATCATGTACTGCATTTGATTGTCATGTCTAAGCGCTTTTAATCTTCCTATGAGGGGAGTACTATTATCCCCCATTTTACAGATGAGGAAACTGAGGCACAGGGAGGCTAAATCCCTGGTCCAAGCTAAAGCCGGAAAGTGGTGAAACTCGTTAATGTTTCCGATCTCCCTGGGTTTCTCTCAACTCCTGCGGTCTGTTCTCAACCCAGCTGCCAAAGGGATCTTTTTAAAATGCAACCCACATCAACTCAGTCCTGCTCGGAGCCCTGCCATGGCTCCCTGCTGCTCTCGAAATAAAAGCCAGAGTCCCCAGCATGGCTCACAAGACCCTATAAAATCTGCACCCGCCCCCATCAACTCTGTGATCTCATCTCCCCCTCCCACCCACCGCACTCCAAGCTCACACACTCTCCTTGCCATCCCTCCAGCACGCTGGACACACTCCTGCCTCAGGGCCTTTGCACAAGCCTGGAGCACCCTTTTCCCAGCTATCACCAGGGCTGACGCCTCACCCTCCTTCAAGTTTTACCCATATGTCAGTACCTCGGGGAAGTCTTCCCAGGCCACCCTGTTTAACATTGCAGCCCCCACCCCAACGCCAGCATGCCCCCTTCCCCCTTCCCTGCATTTCCATCTCAGCACTTACAATGGACATACTCTACATTTGAGAGATGCATTTTGCCAGTTGTCTCCCCAACTAGAGTGCAAGCTCTGGGAGGTCAGGAATGGTCCGTTTGGTTTGCTGCTGAGTCCCCAGCTCCTAGGACTGAGGTGGGTGTGTAGTGGGAGCGCAGTAAAGCATCCTGATCCTACCCGTTGCTGTCCCCGCAGCACGTGTTCTGCGAGGAGTGCCTCTGCCTCTGGCTGGACCGTGAGCGCACCTGCCCGCTCTGCCGCTCCATTGCCGTGGACACCCTGCGCTGCTGGAAGGATGGGGCCACTTCGGCACACTTCCAGGTGTATTAGAACTGAAGCTCCGGCACGCTCAGGGAGATGACACAGGGTCAGTGTTGTTGGTTCCAGCTCTGGGGACTTCCTGGAAAACAGGCCGCAAGCACGTACTGTCCTGCCTTTCTCCACCTCTTCCCCTAAAGCCAGGCCCCTGTCCTCCTCACCTTCACGTTCGTCTCGTGTTCCCTGGCATAGTACGTGCATCCTTCCCTACAAATGGGGAAGCCTGCTAACCTAGACTCGGTGCCTGCCCAGGTAGGTCCTCCTCCTCCCCTGCTCCAAGTCAAGGAACCTGGAATAGACAAAATCCTGCCTGTTGATTATCTTAAATCAAGGTAATCAAATACCTGATGCTGTGAACTGGGGAGGGGGCCGCAGATCACTGCTTCCCCCGGATGGTCCCCGGTCTACAGGTGAGGACCACTGTGAAGCCTTTTTCAGGCAGGACATCAAACATCCTGCCTGGAGGACCTCCTGGGACCCTCACAACAGCTCCAGGGTAGAGGGAATGTCGTTTCCTCCATTGCACAGCTGAGGGAACGGGGGCACAGAGCTCCATGTGACCACTGTGCCAGGGCCGCCCAGCTCACCGTGGTGGGCTGCGTTTCCAGCCCAGGCCTGTCTGGCTTCAGAGCCGGCACTCGTAAACACAGTGCCGACCCGCCGCTCACACACTGCAGGCGTGGGGCCCGGCAGACGTGTTTTTTTAAAAGCACGAGCGATGCTCTTGAGGCCCATGGGTGGCCCAGGTGCATGGCATATTTAATCTGGACTGTGTCAGGAATGCTAATGGGGACTGCCACCTCTGGAAATCAAGTCGTGGCTGGGTCCATGGGAAGACGCGGCCCAGCAGTTGCTGTTTGCCCAAGCTCTGGGCCGGGATGCAGAATCACATGTAAGAGCAGGAAAGGCCAGCTTTGTCCCAGTGCTGTCTAGCACTGCGCCTCCACACCCATCCTGTTTCTTGTCCCCTCCCTCCCTAAACCTCAGACTTGTTAACAGCCCCCACGGATATTAACTCCCCCCTGGTAGCCTTCAGAGCAAGAGGGAAAGTCCACAGTAGGGATTGGGTGGCTAGCCAGGGTGGTGGCAAGGAGCCCGGTAGCAATCAGTGTTCCGGTCAGGTCTCCATCAGAGCTACTAATCTCTGTAGCAGGAACCACTACCCTCCCTGATGGGAGATCTGGGAGGAGATGGCACCGGTGATCCCATGGAAGCCACTGGAATCTTGCCTGTCCTACTGTGCCTGCCAACCCTGTTCTCTCATTGACAACCTCAGCACCATGGGCTGGCGCCAGTGGCATTTCCGAGCAAGCAATCTGGGCGGTGAGTGGGCAGATTAGCAAGAAAGCCGCAGGGCAAATGGTGGGCACCTTGCTGCCGGCTTGCTCTCAGCCAGTGCTAATGTGCCCGGCCCGGCCCCAGCAGATTCAGGGTATTTGGCCCTGTGTGCCCGCAAGCCAGGACCTTTTCTTTTCCCTGACATCCTGGCTTTTTCCTGGTACCCAGCAAGACATCCCTTCCAGGGTTGCATGGCATCTTTCAAGCTCTGTTACTATGGTAATGGCCACGACGTTACAATCCCACTTGCCTGGATAATCAAGTCGGAAAGGGACGTGGAGGGAAACAGAGCCCAGTGGACGCGGCTTCTCTGCTCCCCCTGCCTTGAGGAAGAACCAAAGGGGAGGAACACAAGCCTCTGCCACTGTTTTTCATCAGATCTCCCTACCTGCAGATGCTGTCAAAGAAGCATGAGACTTTGGAGCTGGAGAAGGCTTATTCAAGTGGCAGCGGGTGACTGGGCAGATAGAGCAGTCTGCTGGGAGTCAGGCCTGGAATTCTGATTCTTTTTATTTATTTATTTTATTTCTCGGGGCGACATTGGTTAATAAATTATAGAGGTTTCAGGTGTGCCATTCTGCAATACATCATCCGTATATTGTGTGTTCACCACCCCAAGTCAAGTCTCCTCCCGTCACCGTTTATCCCCCCCATGCCCTTGTCTACCTCCCCTCACCCCTCTTTCCCTCTGTAATCTCCATACTGTTGTCCGTGCCCATGAGTTGTTTTTTTGTTTTGTTTTGTTCTGCTTAATCCCTTCACCTTTTGCACCCAGCTCCCCAACCCTCCTCCCCTCTGACAGCTGTCAGTCTGTTCTCTGAGTCTGTTTCTATGTGTT